>JAGTJP010000723.1:0-10439 GCA_020744175.1 Auriculariales sp. MPI-PUGE-AT-0066
CACTGACCTGACCAGGCTTGTCCACAGTCGCGCGTGACGGCGACGTGTGCAGGCTGAGCATGGAGACCGCCGCGACGATTATCGCGCCCGAGGGCATCTACTCACTGACGGACGAGCTGAAGCCCGTTGTTATCAGTCTTGCGAGCTCGAGCCAAACGCTATATCCGACCCGCGTCTCGACCGTGACCATCAACTTTCCGTCCAAGCCTGGTGCGCAGGGTCTCAGCGGGCTCCTAGGCGGACGCGGACAACCGCAGTCGCAGCACGACAAGGGGCCGTCTGGAAAGGATAAGGACAAGGAGACGGCAAGCGGGAGCAGCAGCGACAATATCAACAACCAGGATGACCGCGATGCTGGCGGCTCAAACGACTCGTCCGGCGCTGTAAACGCATCATCCACTACCGCCAACATTCACCACCACCCCCTCTTTGCTCAGCCCCAGCCCACTCAGAATGGCAAGCGCAAGGCTCACGCACGTCCAAAACACAATATGAAGACCACATCGTCAGCCTTTATCACTCGACACCAGGCCACCGAAGGTCTCAACCGCATCCTCCAACAGAAGCAGGCGATGCTACCTTTGTCATATTCAATTCTGCCAAATCCATATTCTGGTCAGAGGCCGGCATACGCGCAAAGGCAGGCAGGCGCGCGCGCGCAACGTCAGAGGTGTATGTGTTTCTGATCTCTCTGCCCACAGGACCCTCTCGCGCGCGTCACCTTCTCCGCGTACCCGACGTGTCACGACATCCATGGAGACAGTAGGTCCCGACCGTCTGGATGTCATCATTGGTTTCAACACTGGCGACCTCATCTGGTTCGGTGCGTGTTTCCCCTGTCTCTCAGATCTCCACTATGCTCACATCTTCCAGATGCAATTTCATCCCGCTACATGCGTCTCAACAAACAGGCAAACATCTTATCATGCACGTTCTTGTCCACGGCTTGACGCGTTTTCCAGGGCGGCCAAACTGGCATCACATCGTCGGCGTGCACGGCCGTGCGCTGGGTCCCGCGCTCGCCGTCGCTGTTCCTCGTCTCGCACGCGGATGGCACTATGATGCTCTATGACAAGGAGCGCGACGACCCCGACAAGACTCAGCCGTTTATCCCGACCGATCCGGACGCCGTTCCGCTCGTGCAGCAGCCAGCGCACGAGGACGGCCAGGACGAGCCTTCTGCGGCTTGGGAACCAACGGAGGATATCCTCGTCTCGAGGCCACCGTGGCACCCGTCACTTCTTGCATCTGTAGCAGACCCCCGCAAAATCGTCCTCAGGAATCCGTTAAGCCATTGGAAAGTGTCGCGTCGCGCAGTACACGGTGAGGCCATTGGTATAACATTATGTTGCCAGCGGCTCTGACACCGGCAGGTTTTGTATTCTCGCCCGACCTGCAGTATATTGCAGTTGTCTCAGAAGACGGGTGTCTTCGAATAATCGACGCATTACACGAAAAGTGTGTGACTGTTCTGCGGGCCTCGCAGGAAACTCAGCCATCTTAGGTTATTGAATACCTACGCGTCCTACTTTGGCGCCCTCACTTGCGTCGACTGGTCACCAGACGGGCGCTTTGTATTGGTGAGTGTGTCTAGTGATTCTTGACGGCCCTCAGCGCTGAGACTAGTGGCAGACCGGCGGCCAACGGACCTCGTGACCGTCATCTCGCCATGGGAGCACGCACCATCGCGCGATGCCAGGGCCACTCATCGTTCATATCCGCCGTCAAGTTCGACACGCTGCGCTGCGACGCGCGCACGTACCGCTTCGGGAGCGTCGCCGAGGACAGCAAACTCATCCTGTGGGACTTCTCGAGCGGCGCGCTGCACCGGCCGAAGCTGTCCACCGCGCACCATAATAGCATGAACATGGCCGCGGGCCGGATGAGCTCGCTGTCGTTGGTGCGAAGGCACCATCCGGACCCGTCCATGCTGGCGCTGCCGGCGAACGGGGACGGCAAACGGTTCCATGCTGCGCCCGCGGAGTGAAGTGGCGTCTGTGCAGCCTGCAGTTGTAAGTGCCTCTCCTGCCTCCGAGGGCCGGGGAAGCATTGTTCTGACTTCAATTGCAGATAAAGCTGATCGAAGGCGACATGTTGACGGCGATCGACTTTTTACCTACAAGCGTGATGACTGCGAACAAGGCCGGCCTTGTGAAAGTCTGGGTCCGCCCACTTGCAATAAGCAAGAGCAGTACTGGCCGGCCCAGGTAGAACCGCACACCAGTCTGAGATGGAACTCGGACCACCACTGCCGCCGAATCTAGCAACTATCGTTCTTCTTGTGTTGACCACGGTGTTCCTCATTTTCTGCTTGTTCATAATCGCTTCTGTATATTACGAACATAAAATGGACTGAAGAGGATTGACCTGTCAGATGAAACAAACTCGGCGGAAGCTGCGGGAGAAGAACGAACTGGGCTCCGACCCAATTTCCGGTTTGCTCTTGTCTCACTCGTCCCGGCCTTCGACCGCCATGGCAGCCATGTCGCAGCAAGAGTCAATGGGCCTGCACGTCAACTATGCCGACGAAAAGGGTGCGCGCGCGCACTCTTCTATATGTGTTTTCTGGCGCGAAGCTGACCCGGCGCGCGCAGAGATGCTCAAGGGCTTTATGACGAAATTCACGTCGACCGACTACGCAAACACGCTGCGCGATCTGAACCTCAACGACGGGGATGACCGGCCAGCCGTGCGCGAAAAGTATATGAACCAGCTGGTGCGCGCCTGTGTCTTTCAGTGGTGTGGGACGCGAGCGCGATCTAACGACGGCTGGTGGCTTGTGTTTGCAGCAACGCATCGCCGACCGCGAGCAGACGAAGCTTGTTGTCTCGCTGGGCGATCTTGTTGAGGTACGTGCGCGGTGGCGGGTCGTTGTAGCTGGATGCTAACCGGTTCGACTAGTATGCGACTTCGCAGGCGCACGACGTTGAGGCTGCGCTCGTCGACCGCGTCGAGGCCAATGCGCGGCGCTACGCTCAACTGTTGTGTGAGGTTATCGACGATATTATGCCCCAGTCGCGGCGCGAGCATACACACGACGAGGACGTTATCGATGTTATCCTCCGGCAACGTGCCCTCCTCATGGACCAGACCCAGGACGAGAACGTTCCCACGTTCCCACCACAACTTATGAGGAGATAGTCAGTCCATCTTTTGATTTACTAGGGTTATGCTCTGACAATGCCGGTCGCAGCAACCTCTACCTCGAGCCGCGCCAGCAGTACCTCAACGACGAGACGACAAAGGAAGAATCCGTCGCGCCATCACTGTCGGTGCGTGAGGTGCGCTCGGAGCACTTGGGCCGCCTGATCAGCGTGCGCGGCATCGTGACGCGCGTGTCAGAGGTCAAGCCGCTGCTGCAGGTCAACGCATATTCGTGCGACAGCTGTGGCTCCGAGATCTTTCAGGACATCACCAACAAGCAGTTCACCCCGATCAGCGACTGCCCCGCGGATGCGTGCAAGCGCACAACAGAAAAGGCACGCTGCACATGCAGACGCGCGCTGCAAGTTCAGCCCGTTCCAAGAGGTCAAGCTGCAGGAGATGGTCCGTCTTTGTGTACTTTTGGAGGGTTGTCATCGGCAAATCGACTGATACATAGTGGCTTGTTGCAGGCAGACCAGGTCCCGGTGGGCCATATCCGCGCTCTATGACGGTGCATGTCAGCGGGGACTGGTGTCGGTCGATGAACCCGGGTGACATTGTGCATCTTGGTGGCATCTTCCTGCCCACGCCGTACACCGGTTTCCAGGCCATCCGTGCGGGCCTCCTGACCGATACGTTCCTCGAGTGTCACAACGTTGAGCAGCTCAAGAAGCAGTACACGGAGATGGAGGTCACGCCGTCCATCCAGGCTGAAATCGACTCCTTGCGCTTCGATCCAGACCTCTACGCCGCCTGGCGCACAGCATTGCGCCTGAGATTTATGGCCACGAGGACGTTAAGAAGGCCTTGCTTTTACTTCTCGTCGGAGGTGTTACCAAGACCGTTGGCGACGGCATGAAAATTCGCGGCGACATCAACATCTGCCTCATGGGTGACCCCGGTGTGGCCAAATCTCAGCTACTCAAGTATATCTCCAAGGTTGCTCCTCGTGAGTGTACACACCGGCAAAGGTTCTTCAGGCGTCGGTCTCACGGCGGCGGTCATGAGGGATCCTGTGACAGACGAGATGGTGCTGGGTGAGTTGATCCCCAACTCGATTGCTTCAGAGTGTCTAATGATATGCGCAGAGGGTGGTGCACTTGTTTTGGCTGACAATGGCATTTGCTGTATCGATGAGTTCGACAAATGGACGAGTCTGACCGCACCGCCATCCACGAAGTCATGGAACAGCAGACAATCTCCATCTCCAAGGCAGGTATCACGACGACACTGAACGCACGAACATCCATTCTCGCCGCCGCCAACCCGCTGTACGGCAGGTACAACCCGAAGATCTCGCCCGTCGAGAACATCAACCTTCCTGCCGCATTGTTGTCGCGTTTCGATGTTCTCTTCTTACTACTGGACAAGCCTTCGCGCGACGATGATGAGAGTTAGCCAGGCACGTCACTCATGTGCATATGCACTCTCAGCACCCCACGCTCGACTTTGAACCTGTCGGCCCAGAGGTCATGCGGTAAGTATAATCCCGGACGTTCTTTCGCTCGTGCTGACCTACTGGAAGTCACTATATTGCTCAGGCTCGTCAAAACGCCCCATCGTTCCTCAGGCCGTTTCCAAGTACGTGGTCGACTCGTATGTGCGCCTGCGGAAGGTCGGTCAAGAGCAAGAAAAAATAACAAGGCGTTCACCTACACGTCTGCGCGTATGCTGCTCGGCGTGCTTCGTCTAGCTCAGGCACTCGCCCGTCTCCGGATGCCGATGTCGTCGAGATCGGCGATGTCGACGAGGCGCTGCGCCTCATGGAGGAGTCTAAGCGAAGCTTGCTCGAGGACGACGACCGCGAGCACGAGAGCGATCGCACGCCAATGAGCAAGATCTTCCGCATCATCAAAGACATGGCCGCCGCAGAGCGCGGCAGCGCGACGCCACCCACCAGCGGAAGGCGGAAACGCCGCCTTGGCCGTGGAGCCGATGGTGAGCGTGACATGGACATTGATGACGATGAGTCGGGCGGTGGCGAGGAGCTGTCGATGAACGAAATTCGGGCACGTGTGTTGGCCAAAAGCTTCACAGAGGCCCAGTTCATGGAGACCATCATTGAGGTTAGTGTGTTCTCTCATGTCAGCCCCCACAACTCACTCGCGCACAGTATGAGGATCTCAATGTCTGGACCCGTGTGGCCACAACACCAAGTTACTTTTCGTTTAATCGGGCTCTGTTTTATTTTGAATCGATTGCTCTCTATCTTGCTGTCCTCATTTGTTTTGCGTGAATAAAACACTGTACCTTGTCGAATGACGAATCCAGGTGTGGTCCAACAAGACATGTAGCAGAATGCGATCGACAATATATTCACGCGTCGTATATTACTGTAAGGCTCAGTTTTGTTGGTATGTTTGCGCTCTAATTCTTTGGTCCAGCTTGGAGTCTCATTGCGGTTTTGCGAGCATTGACGGAACAATACGTTGTACCTTTATTCCACAATTGGTTTACAGAACATCCAGTAGAAGAACATGGAAACGGAGTTGGGCGAGAGGTTGCGAAGTTACAGGTAATCTAGGCCAGAAGCTGGAACCGTGACGTTGAAGGACACACCAGCGTCCCTCGTCTAAGTGATGGATTATGCGTCTGCGGTGCGAACCGACCATAATGAAAGAAATTTACACCTCTGTCCAGCTGGGGCCAGAAGAGAAGCGTTATCCAGCGCCTGTATAGAGGAGTGTGCGTTGCTGAGAATCACGAGCAAGGACAGTGTACAAGGGAGCGTGTCACGGAGTGAGCGAGGTTGAGCATGATGGACAGCGAAGCAGTGGCCGCAGTTGGTGGTTTTTGCGGTCGTCTATAGGGTCATCAAAAAAAATCACGTCATAAAAAAGCGTGGCCGGTTAGAGGAAGAGGGCGATGGCGTGAGAGAAATTCGTAGTAAATGATCACTTATGTTCGACCAGCTCGAGGACGACTGGACCGATGCCTCGCATTTCAAGTGAACGAGCTTCCCAGTTCGGGCAAACCTGAAGGCGAGGCGGGTAAGTCTCTGATCACATCAATCCAAAAAAGCAATAGGCGTACTCGCTCATAGGTCTGAATGTCGCGAACTCGACGCGAAGCGCAGAATCTGCCTTGCGACGCATCGACTGCGTGAGTCCACTTGGATGGACGAGACCGCTCCATACCGCGCGGCCCATTCTCGAACAGCCTCGAATGCGTTCAAGCCAAGGTCGAGATTGTTGCCCGACTCGAGGCGGACGATGAGAGCAGTGCGGCCACGCTGAGCCGCACCTTGGACGGAGGTGTAAGCCCGTCAAGGCCGCCGTATAGTTGCATACCGCGCCACCAGCATCGCGCGGCGGACTCATCATCTCAAGTCGTTTTCCAGCTCGGATTCGTCGGATGTTACGGCGAGATCGGTACGACGGCGACTGACTCGGGTAGACGTGCTGATCAGTCTACGCACGCCGTGCACCAAAGGCCACCGACTCGCTCAGTGATGCTTGCGAGCTGGATGCCGATTTGTTGCTCCTATGTTGATCGGGCTCCTGGTCACGCTCGGGCTGCGGGACTGTGGAGGGGTGGAATAATGTGGCGAGATGCCCCGGAAGGGAAGCTCGTTTGCGAAGAAGGGTGAAGCTGAGTGATCTGGCAGGCTTCAGGCGCGTCACTAAAAGCTTGGGAGTGCGGCTGAAGGCCTGGCTGGCAGCGTGGCGAAGGAGGGACGCGTCGGAGCGCTTCCGCTCACGACCGCGTTCAGCTCAGGTTCCTCCACGACCTGTTGAAGGTGGTAGACAGGACGATTGATAACGAACGTCGTGCTGGCGTGCCTTGGTGATGGCGGGGGGCTGGTGACATGAGAGAAGGACGTGTTGAGAGACTCGACGGACATGACTGGCCGTCTGGGCTGCTGTAGTGCGATAGCGACTCGGAGGAGCTGGACGCAGTGGACGCAGCACGTGACACCGAATGGTTGGGCAGCTTGTCATCGAGTGCCTTCTGAATCTGAGCGAGTGACAGGGGAGCGATGTCCGGGACTACGATCTGGGGCTCTGAAGATGGATCCGACGCCTGCGGAACAGCAGCGGGAACCGATGCTGCAAGCTGTCCAAAGTCTGGAAGAGGTGGGAGAGCATGTTCACTGCAAGGCGGGGTGGGGAGACGGTGCTCGTTTGTTGAACAGTGAGGCAATGGAGGGGCGGGAGGAGCTGGTTGAGACCCTGAGAGAGGAGAAGAGTCTCGAAGCGCGCGTCGTACGCGGTGAGCTTGGTGGCGAGACGGTCGGGTGGTCGGAGACGGCAGCTGGAGGAGTGCTCGCGAGAGACTCAACAGTGACGGGAGTGTCGAGGGAACGAGTGACATGTCAGAGACGAGGCAACCGTGGAGACAGAGGGGGGGAGGAGGGCAGACGCGCAAGAGGCGGAATGAAAAACGCGACACCCGGGGGCTTTTTGTAGGGCAGCGCGGGTGAGAATCATCATTTTCTGACGTGCGTTGAGCGCGTGCATCTGGCATCTGCCCACGTCTGTCACCACAATCAAAGCCTCGGCAAAGCCTATCAGTGGCCCCCCCCCGTACCATAGCAGTGCCGTATCTTGATTGCGAAGACCAAAGCCAACTCTGAGAACTCGCCCGCTAATTCCTCGCAAGTATTCGGACCCTAGTTGTAGCGTTGGCGACCACCCATCGCGTCCCGAGGTTGTGTGGCACGCCAACACGGAATGCCTCGCCGCGTACACGCCCCCCCGTTTCTGCATACACCCTGCCGTTTATTCGTTGCCACCACAGATAGAATCATTTCCGTCGACCGAGAATCTCACGCACAGCGTCCCCCCGCTTGCCCAAGCAGCTTCTGACATCGAGACGGAGATGGACATCTGCCCCAGGGTTTTAATAAACTCTGCAGTGACAGAACTTCTAGGTCTGGGGTAGCGACGTGATAGCTCTCATGGTGTCACGATGTCGGCTAGGTGTATGAGCGCGTGAGACACGGCGAATGCAAATGTGAGTGGTGGAAAGGAGGCACGCGTCGCGATCCACCGGTCCGCGTACTTGACAAATCTTTGCCCGCACAAGCCCGATGTTGGTCACCATGGACGCATCGAACGGGGAGAACGAGCTGCTGCATCTCTGGGCCCTGGTCGTCGACCTCTCCGACCAGCTCAACCAGAACCGTAATTTGGCTGCGACGCTCCAAGCCCAGGCAGGTCACATCCGCTCCCAGGCAGTTCACACCGGCTCTGGCTTCCCTCTACGCCGCTTCAATGCGCACCTGAGCGTGCCAGAGTATCAGACAGAGCTTGAGCGCATGACCAGTGCGCTGTCTGTCGACAACTCCGCCATTGCGCATGACAACAAGCAACTCGCTGCTCTCATCCGCGAGTATGAGAGTACCCTGGAGGCCGTCATGGCAAAGTTCCGCGCAGCCGCCCTCAATGCACAAGAAGTCGAACTTGAATTGCGCGCCACTACGAAAACGAGCTCATCACGCGCGACACCCAAATTCTCGTTCACAGCTTGCGCACACGAGCGACGCGGACGCTTGCACTCTCTCGTGTATCACAGCGTCTACGCGCGGCTTTGAGGCTATCCCAGGGCGAACCTCCTCTACCGACGACGTTATCGATGAGGCAGAACTGGCCTCGTTTCAAATCCCGCAGGAACTCCTCGAGGACTTGCGTGACACTTACACTGGCGAACTTCCCACCGACTGGGCTCTCGAACGCGAAAGCGAGCTCGTCCGTCTCGAGCGCGAAAATGCCGAACTACGTCGGCTGCTTGGTGCACCTCCACCCGAGGAAGACGACGGTGGCATGGGCTTGCTCCCTTTCCGCGCGCCGACATTACCTCGTTTCCGAGGACGCAGCGGGACTGGCCTCGGCATGTACAGTCCGTTCCAAAGCGGCGCGCAGGAAGGGGTGCACTTGCGATAGGTCGGATGGCCGGGCCAGGCGATAGTTGGACGGGCGAGAATGAAATGTGGAGGAACGTACAGGAGCGTGATACTCGTGCAGGCCTGCTCTCGTGAGAGCTGTAATCCTATTGTAATAGCGATCATCGCAAATTGGTACTTGATTGATAGCCAAATCTAGTCTGCGGCACAGCGCACCCTCACTCCTCGTCCACGACATCAGCATTCTTCTCAACGACGGGCCCCAGCATATGGCTAATGTCCGCAACTCGGCCGAAAGTGCCACTACCATCTCTGCGAACATCAACTTTGGAGATGCTGGCGTTCCAAATGCGCGTAGTGAGGTCAAAGAGTTGATCTCCCCGACCAAAGTGCAGCTCTTTGAACAGCATCATTAGCAGCACGGATATGGTGCCGCCATGAGAAACCAGCAGAATGTTGGCAGTTGGTTCGCTAGAGTCGCTGGCTGGTACGACGTCTGCACCTTCAGTGGCGGCCTGGACCTGTTTCTCCACCGACTCTCGCCAGAACTTGATAAGTCTTGCACGGATGCTCCCACTGGACTCAACAGACGCCGGAAGTGACTAGAAAAGAGAAGAGAGAGAGAGGCTCAGCTTTAATAGCACAATAAATGCAAGACAAACAAACCCCGTGGACATTGCCTTGCCGGCCCTAACGAACGTGCCAGAGCGTCTTCTGTTAGTTGGATCATGAGCAATTTTCATGCACACCCACCTGGAGTTCTCCCATGTGCCGCTCGCGAAGCGCCTCAACTGCCTGCAGCTGTACGTCTGGTTGGGATTCAAGAATTATGCGTGCGGTCTGAAGAGCATGGCACAACACCAGTTAGTTGGAGGCGTGACGACCGAACATCTCATAAGAACGCTCACGTCAACTGCTCGCTGCAGATCGCTACTGAAAGCCGCACAGAACCTGGTGTCTTTAAGGGCATCGTGGCAGAAACGGGCCTGTTTAATTCCTGCCTCGTTAAGCTACAATGTCAGGTTGACAGTAATGAGCATCTGCTGGCAACTTGAACGAGTCCAATTGCCACCAGACGTGTATTGCCTGTTTGAGAGAGCAGGAGGTTAGACGTACCATAGTATCTAGTTGGCCCTGTTGCAACTCGTCAGAACTAACACTAGTGAATCACCATGAGCCGCTTCTCACCTGGATTATGTGGTTCGCATTTTCGTTCGTCTCGCCGTGGCGGATGATGAAGACACGGACACTCATCGAGGTGAAAAGTGGGTTGATATCTACCAAGTACCACTTCAATGTGGCACCAAGCGATGTGGCACAAGGACAAGAAACGAAAGTGTGAAGTGGCGGAAATCTTGCAGCGCCGTGACCCGTCTTCTATCACTTCGGCGTACGCACGATGTCAAGAAAATGGTCTTTGATTCAAGCGAGGAGCTACACTATTTACGGG
>JAGTJP010000724.1:0-10327 GCA_020744175.1 Auriculariales sp. MPI-PUGE-AT-0066
GTGGAAAGAGTACTCTGGCTATGTCACTCTTCCGATTTGTTGATCCTGACGAAGGAAGTATTTCGGTTGGCGGTGGGTTCATCGTCCAACTTGCTATGGGGCTTCTTTATTGATTTTTCGGTCAGGCAAAGACATCACTGAAGTCGGCGTTGAAGATCTCCGCGAGCACCTCACCTGATCCCACAAGACGCGGCGCTGTATAGCGGAACAATCCGCGAAAATCTCGACCCGTTCAAACTGCACACGGATGCGGATTGTCTTGAGGCGCTTCGGATGGTTCAGCTACCGGTGAGTGCGAGTGGCGCTGCGACTCCAGCGCAGGAAGGCGACAACGCAGAGTCCGTGCAGACCCAGAAGGTTGTCACGCTCGACTCCAAGGTCAGCGATGGCGGCGCGAACTGGAGCGCGGGACAACGACAATTGATTGCAATGGCTGTGAGTGCTCAAGTTCTCGATCGGAAGTTTAGTCACTCAAGCGTTGATTCTCAGAGGGCGTGAGTGCTGCTCAAGCCGAATCCCGCATGAATCTTGACTAACTACTATTCAGTCTCCTTCGAAACTCTGGTATCATTGTTCTCGACGAGTCGACCGCGTCCGTGGACTTTGAGACTGACAAGAAGTTCGTAGCCCTTGAAGCTATGATCATGCCTCATCTGACAACCGTGCAGGATCCAAAGCACCATCCGCGAGCAGTTCAAGGGAAGCATCCTGCTTACCATCGCACACCGCTTACACACCATTATCGACTACGATCGTATTCTTGTGCTTGACCAAGGCAAGGTCGCTGAGTTCGACACCCCGGCTGCGCTCATCACCAAGGAACACGGGTGTTCCGCGGGATATGCAAGCAGAGTGGCACTTCGACGAACTGAAGCGAGCAGCCCAAGAGAAGGCTCTAATCATAATCTAAGGACTTCCCGGGTTGAATGTTGTACACTGTCATCATAGTGATGATCGTCTATTCTCTCATTAACCCTCACACTCGTTTATGGACTTGGATTGGGACACGCGCTTCAAGCCGAATGCTCTTTCATTGCTCTCCTAGAATTAGAATCCATAAATTTCCATCTGTAGCGAGCGAACTTGCTTGTGGCTAGACGACAACGAAACTAGCTATTGAAAGTGTTTGCGGGCACGAACTCAATAAACGGCTAGTTATCCTACAAGAATAGAGTGCGGATAGAGTCGTGTATAGGTGGACTGATTGAATTTCTTCCAGGCTTTGTGTAAAGCCATTTCAAAGTATGGATTTGAGAGCAAAGGGCACGGGATTGTCAGCAGTGTGTGGGCGCCTGTTTTCTAGCTTGTCCATTTTTCTCGCACCTGACGGGCCCGCTCGTCGCGTCAGGCGTTTCCATCTATCCTCCTCTTATTCATCCCTCTTTGAATTTGGTCCAGTCATACCTATGGCGGCAGCGAGCTGACGTTCACCCTGCGCCAAGCGCATGCCATGGCTCCAACCAACCTTGCTCTATGGTGGCAAGGCATCCAGAGACTCTTCCTTCGCGGAAGATAATCCAGACTCTACCACTTTCAACACAGTAACAGGGTTATCGATTATGCGCTCACAAGAAGCATTTCATTCAACGTGAGTTGGACATCTCGGACTGCGATTCTATAATCCAACCCGACCTGCTGGTCTTAGTGGGATTAGAATTCGGCTCAGCGTAAGACCGGGATGAAGATGTAACCCAAGTACAGAATCACGCCTCGAGCGTGGCGATTCGCCTTCTAGGTCCATCTGCCAAGCGGATGATCTACTTGCTTGCTAACGACTTTGATAGCTGATCAAGTAGCCTACTAGAACACTAGTAAGCATTCTCTACTCGTCGCGGTGTATTCCGCTGAACCATCTGAGGTTGGCGTGTGTCAGGAGTGTATGGAAGTGCGTGTCAACGGATTGGGTGCATATCGCGCATTCACGACTCAATTGGCGGTGCTCAAATCACGTCCAGTCTGTGAGACTGGTTCTGAGATATATGCCTACAAGTTGGGTTCAATTTGTATTCTTGTGGTTGTTCTAACTTCGGCGATTTTCCAGTTCCCCTCCCCATCAGTATTTTCCAGCTTCGTGGATCCAAGTCTGGTATCGAGCAACCACATTATAGGACCCTACAAATTGCGCATCGGCTGTTGTATACCAAGACTGACGGTTGGGCCGGTGAGTAAAGATCTTCAGAGCATCGGCTCGTCACCGCCGGCGCCGCAGTCGTAGCCATCTGCCGAGAGGGACTGCGCCCCTTTTTCAAGCAAGAACATGCGCTTCTCCCGGCCCCGGTCTTAAACGACGGCCAATTAAATGGGAATGTTCGAGTTGTCCACGCGTCATCTGGCAAATGTTGATCATCATCACGTTGTCGCTCAAGCCGAGATATATATGGCGGCAAGGAATCGCGAGGTGCAGTTGACAGCGCAAGCATGCGTCTTCTCCCCATCTTTGCGTCAGGCCTCGCGGCCTGCTCTCTCGGTAGCGCGGCCGTCCCAGCGAGGTGAATGGCACACAGGCACTACATGAACTCATTAAGCGACGTCTTCCCGCGGCTCTTCACTCCTCCTTTCGTTTTCACTCTCGACGAGAGTGGCTCCACCACAGCAGACACCTACTCAGTATCTTCGGTCGCTAACGGTAAAGTCGGTATTCAGGGTACCAGTACCTCGGCCTTGACGGCGCGGGCTCCCTCGCGTAACCTGCGCACGCTCGGCGGCGACATCTACTGGAGCTCGGACACCTTTGCCGCTTTACCTAAGCATCTGCCTTTCTTATGAGCCTCTTACCGCTACCTCATGGGCAAAGATCCGTTGGGCATTCAACGTCGTCACCTATAGTTACTCCATGTCCTTTTACCAGTGGAACGAGTGGGAGTACCTATCGACCTGGTGCGCGCTGCATGGCGTCAACTTCCCACTTGCAATCGGTGGACAGGAGTTTGTCTGGCGTGCAGTGTATCGCGACTTTGGTCTCGCGGACGCGGACATCTACGATTGGTTCTCCGGCCCCGCGTTCCAGGCGTGGCAGCGAATGGGCAACCTGCACTCTTCGTGGGATGTGAATTCGGAGAAGCGCCCTGTCACAGGCAACTGGATCGATGCTCAGTGGGACTTGCAACTCAAGATCGTCTCTCGCATGGTTGCGCTGGGCATGACGCCTGTTCTTCCCGGCTTTGCGGGCTTTATCCCACCCGCTCTCCACGATGTGCTCGGCGGCGACGTTCTTCACGCTTCACAATGGGTTAATCTCCCTGTCGAGTATACCGAGGACGTGCGTACAATGGCTCATCACCTGGCTCACGAGTTTGACTTTAGCTTCAGACTGCACTGGAGGCAATCTGGCCGACGTTTGCCACCGTCCAGGAGGCATTCATCAAAAAGCAGTACGAACTCTATGGCAACTGGACGTCGCACTATTATGCATTAGACCTATGGAATGAAATGCAGCCATCATCCCTCGAGCTTGATTACCTTGAAAACTCTACACGCTCGGTCATCAAGAGCCTGCGTGCTGTGGACTCAGAGGCTGTATGGGTCATGCAAGCATGGTGCGCACAGTGTAGCCATGCTGACGCGATGCTCATACGCTCTTCAGGCTGTTCGTCGCTGCTCCATACTGGAACGAAACTAACATCGGCGCTGTTCTCGCCGGCGCGGAGAAGGATGAGCTACTTGTGCTCGATCTGTATAGTGAGGTATTCCCATATTGGGAGTTGACCAACGGGTACAACAATCACCAATGGACGTGGAACATGGTCCACAACTTCGGTGGTGGACAGGTTCGTCAGCAGCACAATTGTTGATCGGTGTTCGCTCATTTCGCTGAGTAGAGCCTGTACGGCGACCTGCCACATTACGCCACCGAACCGCTTCGGGCTCTTCAGGCGCAGCCTGATACGCTCGTTGGTCTCGGTATCACGATGGAGGGTATCAATCATAATGAAATCGTGCGCGTTGCACTCTTGGGTTCATCTAACATGGTGCTCATGCCACACACAGGTATATGAGTTCTTGTTTGACGTCGCATGGTCCACCGCGGTCATCGACATTGCGAAGTGGGTGCAGGACTATGCCGACCGTCGCTACAGTCTCAGCGGTCAGACTCCAGCGCAGAAGAGCGCGGCGGAACTCCTCCATCAAGGATGGTCTCTCCTCCGGTCCGTGCATCAAACTCAGCCATTTCACTCACACTGAAATCCACCCAGTGACTCTGCCTATGGTAATCCTAAACCTAATGTTAGGGGTGCAACGATCCACTCGATACTTGAGGTGATGCCGAACGTCATTAACATCGAGAACAGCATTTTCCCCCCGACGGCTCCGTCGTACGAACCTGTCGATGTCGTTCGCGCGTTTGTACTGTTCAATGAGGCCGTGCACACCGATGCGTCGTTGTTGCATAATGCGCCGTTCGCGTACGACTACACCGACCTTACACGGCAGATCCTCGTGAACGCATTCATCCCACAGTACCAGGCGCTCATCGGTGCATGGAATGTGTCTGACGTTGCGGGAATCAAGAGCGCCAACGCGGAAATGCAGAAGCTGATGACAGACCTGGACGCCGTGCTCGCAACGAACAAAAACTTCCTGCTCGCAAACTGGATCAAGAGCGCGAAGTACATGCCGCGAGTCTCTCATTAAAGGACAGATGACTAAAGATGCTGCAGGTCGTGGAGTGACCGCAGCGCCGCCGATGCGGAGTTCTTTGAGTTCAATGCGCGCAACCAGATTAGTGTGTGGGGTCCTGCGGACCACGAGCCATGGTTACTCGACCGTTACGCTGCGTGCGTCGTGTTGTTTTCTTTCAGCTTCCGCATGTTCTAACATTAATATAGGAAGCAGTGGCATGGTGTAGTAGGGGACCTCGACACCAAGACCTGGGCGGCGTTTACGGATTACCTCGTCGCGCACCCGCCGAGTACTTACAATACGACCGAGTGGTACTACACTGCGCTCGAGGTCGAGCGTGCGTGGCAGACGCAGATGTGGGGCGTGAAGAAGGGAGAGACGTGGGGAACGGTAGGGCAGACCGGAGCAGTCGTCGACAAAGTGTGGAAGTCGTGGAAGCCGGTGCTCGAGGGATACTACAACACTACTTTCTAAGTTGTCTCAAGCAGGTATATAGTCACTGATAAGTCGTAATTCAATCCCCCTGTTGTCCGCTACGCTCTTCTATCTCCCCATAACCAGCGCATTGAGTTAATGACCTGGGGTATATGAGTCTTCCTACCCGGTACCCTCGAGCTAGAGGGAATTATGCGCTAGAGTGTGTGGTGTTGTTGATGGCTAGGATTCGGCTGCGGCGCGGATAGTGGGCAGTAACAGACATATGGTAATGGTTTGGGGCACTGTGTGGTTGCGTCGGAGCACAGTATTTGACCTACCAGCGGTATTGACCTAATGCCTGAGCCCATGAGCCTGGTAGCATTTCCACGCTATGGTGCTTACTCCGCAAGCGACGATTGTCCTGGTAGTAGCTGAGGCCGACTAGCTTGCGTTTGAACTCAAATGAGACCCTAAGTTTGAGTGCAGTAAGTGGGATACGCCCGCAGTGGCGTAGGCGCTTATTTCTCGGCTCGTCCTCATGTTTCTCGCACCGTTGACGCGCCTGCTCGCCGCGACAGGCGCTCTCGATATAATCCCTTCTTATGACTCTGGCTCAGCTTCTAAACCTTCCAATAACCATGGCGCCGGCGAGCTGACGTTCACACTGCGCCAGGCGCATGCCATGTCTCCATCCAACCCTGCTCGCGTGGTCTGGCGTGACATTGCTGCGCACGACCTTCCATTTGCCGAGTATAATCAAGACTTGACAATTTCCACGAAAGCCATAAGGTCGTCACGTCCGCGCTCGCAAGCGGCGTTCCATGCTGCGCGTGAGTCAGGTTGTTCCAGCCAACGCGGTCGGTTTGTATCCTACAACTAAACCAACTTGAAGGTCTCAGCGGCCATTATAATCAGGCCCAAAGTATAGACTGGGATGAAGGTGTGATTCAGGGACCAGATCATGCCTCAAGAGAGGCATTGCTAGTACTAGCCAAGGTGCGCGGTTACACATTCTTCGCAATGAGCAGACTGAGCATCAAATCTGTTGCAGATGGCTAACAATGCCTATGTAGGCCTTCCGGGAGCCAAGGGGTGGCTCGAGTTAGGGGACGACTGGCAGAACACGGCAAGTTGTCACAGTTGCGCCAGTCAGGATTGACTAACTAACTGTGATCAGTCTATTCCCGTCGGATGGGAGCCAGAGGCTGACGGCTTTCGTGGCCACGTATTCGCCACGTCGGATAATAAGACTGTAGTTCTGAGTATAAAGGTGAGTTGTCATCTACATCTCCGTTCTAGGTGGCTGACGCTCAGGTGCTGTAGGGCACCTCAGTGCCCGTAGTCAGCGGCGGTGGACCAACATCTCGCAAAGACAAACTGAACGACAATCTGCTGTTCAGGTCAATAGGCCAATCCGTGCATGCGTTTGGTCGCCGGCTGATGACATCAACAGCTGCTGTTGCGCCAAAGTTGGGCCGACGTGGTCACCTGTAAGCATTATCAACTTGCAGTAGGCAGTCGATCTGAGCCATTTTAGGTCTGCGGGTGTCACGCGGGCGGATGGAAGTGCGATAACACTTGTGTGCAGCGAGCTCTCGCCGAAGAGAGTTTGTTCTACCCCGTCGGCACGGTAAGTTCACATGTTGAGTTCAATTT
This sequence comes from Auriculariales sp. MPI-PUGE-AT-0066, assembly GCA_020744175.1. Classification (NCBI taxonomy): domain Eukaryota; kingdom Fungi; phylum Basidiomycota; class Agaricomycetes; order Auriculariales; species Auriculariales sp. MPI-PUGE-AT-0066. Next base: position 6,694 of record JAGTJP010000724.1, read on the forward strand.
CTGTTGGGTTGGTCTGGGTGCTGTGGCATCCGAAAACGGCGCTTTTGCCTCCACGTCTCACGCTGCGGCTTCCAATTGTCCAAACATCTCGCGCGCCGCTATGTGGATGCCCCATGCATCATGGTCGCGGCCTTGTCGATGTTATGATTGCTTGCTACCCAGTCGCGAGGTTCTTCATCGGGAAAGAACTCATCTCTAGCTTGACCCCGTTCGAGCAGACATGTTTACGTTGCAGGACTACTACTACCGCTAGCCCAATCCTGCAAACTCATCTTCGAGCACATCGATTTCCTTCTCAACTTCGTTTGTTCCTGATCCTGCTCATGTCGGGGCCCCAAGCAAGCCCCAGACAGGCCCCCAGACACGTAATAGTCCGGCGGCGTCTCGGAAACGCTTAATCCCCTACATTTCCAATCATTGAGTCTCAAAGCGCCACAGTTGGTCTTCCCATCATTTCGGCTTTCCGATGTTCAAGCATCATGTAAGCGCATCATCGAGTACGTCTTCGCGCCCGTTCATCAAGACAATGGGGTCGGCATGGCTATGTGCGGGTTATGCCAACTACCTTGGCATGCATGATGGCAATCGGGCCGTTCATTTTCGAGGCTGCAACTGCTTGCTCTTCACACCTCCTGTTCGGCGTCTGGTGGCTTCAGCAACCCCATTACCCGTTACCGTTCATGTGCACTTCATTTCGAGCAAATTTGGTGCTACCCCGTATTCCATGACATATCGATGCCTAACTACCCAGCCGGTCTCCATCTTTCACATATCCTTCGTCCCTTCATTTCTTCACACCAACCCTCCAATTAGGCGCCATCGGCGGTCAAGAATGAGCCAATGTCCTCCTTTGGCTTTCTTTTGACCTGGGCAGCATAGTCTCCTAGAAGAAACCTTGCTTGGGAGGAACATGGCTGACTCTTCACTTCCCCGCGCTTTGTCACTCGCGGCGTCGAACTCCTATCTTCCAATGCTACACCTTCGACAAACACCGAGACTCCGAGATCCGCTTTACCCTTCAGGTGTTATCCTAGATGAATGCCCGTTTCTACGAGCACGCGGGATTCGGGGGTTGAGCTGGGTTTGGATGAGTCGGGGAGAAGCGTGAGGTCACACTACACGTGTCCACCCCGGATTGTAACCTAAACCATGTCTCATTCTCTGTTGTGGTCGTGTGTATATCCAGCGTTGTTATTACTTCGCCGTTGGCTAGTTATGTGCCTGTGACCGCTTACTGCACGAACGGTGGAGGGGTCGCCGGTTCCCCGCCGTCCGCTGGTCATGTTTCGCCCTACTTTTTCATTCTCCCTACATGGCTCCTCACTTTCCAACGTTCAACGACTGACAGCCCTCTTCGCCATGCGCAGAACTTGTACAACAACATTACGTTCATGTATCCAAACGCCAACATCTGGCTTGTGGGACACAGTCTGGCGGTTCGCTCGCCAGTCTTCTCGGCGTGACCTTTGGCTCGCCCGTCGTAGTGAGTACCCAACTTTTGTCTGCGCGTATGAGTGCATGAACTAACTGCCTGCTTCTCACAGGCGTTCGAGGCTCCCTCTGAGCGTATGGCTGCGCGGAGGTGCACTTGCCCTTACCCGTGAGACTCGCTCGCCTGACCCTTCCCGCTACATTTAATCATGATCACCCCTTGGCGACAGCGAACGACCGAACACATCATCCACCTTTACAACACCGCCGACCCAATTCCGATGGGCACCTGCACTGGTGTTCTCAGTACGTGTGCCAGCGCCGGATACGCGATGGAAGGTCGATGCCATCTTGGAAAGAAAATCGTTTACGACACGATATCAAAGTGCGTTTGCCTTCCGCTGGGCTGTCACTCCGGCTAACTCGCCGAGAACACAGGTGGAAGTGGTCATCGAGCGTACAGAACCACGTCATCGGCGTCGTGATTGACAAGTTGCTCGCCCAGGACTGGGACGATGCACCCCCGGATGTGCCGGTCCGTTCGCACCCCCTTGAATGTCAGCTTCATCTGACACAGTCCCGCAGCAACCTGAGGAACCGCCGGCAAACTCCTCATCTGATTTCATGGCCAGCCTCACTTCGCATCCAGCCCAACGACGAATGAACGAGGTTTCGAAGCGCAAACTGGTGGCAGTGGATTCGGGCCGACAGTGACGAGGACAAGAAGCCCCGACCAGAACCAAAGCACTTCCCTTCCTCGGAGAGCAGTCCCGGAGGCTGTCGTGGAGGATGATGACTGCGATGCTTCGGTATGTACCGTTAATTCTCACCTGCAGGGTTGCAGAAGTTTGCTCATGTCTTTCAAACAGGAATGCTACGGCTGGGAATTCGGCGAGTTTGGCAACTCTAGGTGGCCGCCAGCGCGGTTGATGATGACTATCCTCCTTGCTGAGGCTGTAGGCTAGACCTCAGCTATGAATTGACTCTACTATGCTCTTCTATCACCCGCATTCACGACTTACTGGCCTTTTATTGTGTAAGCTCCTGCGAGGATGACTCGTGTTCATGACATGTAACTCTACAAGATTAACTCCCTTCGTAATGCTCAATGAGAGCGCGTTCATGACCGACTGATGTGTCCGCTGGAATGAGAAATGTCACTTCAACGGATCAACTCGAGAAGGAACACGTTTGGCGCTTGAAACCAAGCCTAGACTCGCAATACGTTGGGTCGTTCGAAAGGCCGTTAAAGATACGTCGGTCGACAAGCCAATCTTCGGCGTTATCTCAGCAGATTCTTCTTCATTCAGCGCCTCAAAGTCGTTCTACGTACCTCTCCGTGTTGCTCCAAGGGCAAGTAGACGGTTGGCAGGGGACGTCGCGCCGCTAGCACCTGGGCTATGACTAACGGGCGAGACATGTCCATAGCCATGAAATAGCGTTGACTGTGGTGCAGGCGTTGCACCAATAAGAAGAGAGCCGTATGTGGCGGTTGCAGCAGCAGCCTGGGGCCCATACGGGTTTGGAGGGTAGTTGTAACCACCTTCATGTGTAGTCCCATCCCGGTCAGTGCCTCAACATCCCAACGAACTTCCAACAAAAGGACTTGCCCGCTGGTAGCCCGTAATGAGCGCCGTAAGGAGACCCTCCGGAAGGTAGAGCTCCAGGGTGCCGTACACGGGCGGCGTCATGCCCGTGGCAGCAAAGTAGTTCTCTGCACTTGCACGCGGAGAGTGGCGTCCAATTCTACGGTACAGTTGGGCCCACTCGCCACGACCCATGGCTGCAATTTCAGCTTCCGTCACTGGTACTGCATAGCTAACGTGGGTCCAAGGCGCGAGGTTGTACATGAAGTCAAAGTTGAGACCGATTGGCGAGCGATAGGAGAGTGAGGCACGCACTCGTGCCAAAGCTGCTCGAGAATGTTGGCAAGCGTGACGCCTTTATCGTTCCGGACGCGAGTGACCCATGGTGATGATTTAGTGACAAGGATGATCTCTTTCAAGCGAGGAAGTGTGGCGGATGCGCCGGCGAACGGTGTAAAGTCTCCCTCGGAATGGCTATTGGCGACAAACAGTTGCGTGGTGCCTGAAAGGCGGTCAAAGTGAATCATGTTAGATTGAATAACGACATCAAAGTTCCGACGGACCAGTCACCATGTCGTACCGCAACATGAACTTCTCCTCCTCGCCTGACAGCAGAG
>JAGTJP010000725.1:0-10256 GCA_020744175.1 Auriculariales sp. MPI-PUGE-AT-0066
AGGAGGCTTCGACAGCGGTTCTTGTCCGAAAAAGGAGTTATTAAGCGATAGCCAAACACAGTCATCTGCAAAAACGGAATCACTCCGTCGTAACAAGTTTGACAGTTAGCTCTGTACTATATTGACAGGCCTCACGACCAGAAAAGAGGGGGGGGTTGTCTCTCACATCTCTAAGTTACGCTTGTGCGACAAGTCGGGCAGCGATCCGATGGGACGTATAGTGCGCAACATGTAAGCTAATTAGATTTCGCTTGCGAGGCACGTTCAAAATATACTAACGAGTGTTGTATTTTTCAAGTTTCCTGTCTGCGTTGTTGAACGAATGATTGTGGCAGCGGAGTAGGGAGGCTACAAATGCTCCTGTCCTACTTCCCGCTCCAGTGTCTGTGATCATCGCATCAGGAAACTAAAGGGGGCGGCTGAAGTGTCCAAGGCGGGACGGGGAGACTAGTGATGGATAAAAGCAAATAAAAAGATTTCTCAAAACCCCCTCCGGTCGTAACGTGCGGCGGAGTACGGTGGTAAGGAATCAGTACCCGCGTCCATCGTAGTTCCTGGAGACATGACCTTGCTAGATGGTCCTGCTGCAAGATCATCCCGTTGCGCAAGCACCCGCTCTCCTTTCGAAGAATGTGCTGCCGCACCGATGGGAGGCACAAACGCGCTCCCGCTTGAAGGAGGTGACCTGGATACGACAGTGTCGGGACCGAATGGCGATGGGTGTCCATAGGATTGTTGGTTCGTGGGCGTTGGGAATGTAGACTGGCTTGGCGTGCTCGGGTACGATGAGGGCGGCGCCGACAAAGCCAAGTATTGATGGCTCTGCATGACAGGCTGGTCGCGATTGCGTTTCCGTCGCCGGTACAGCAACACCAGGATGAGACCGACCAGGGCGCAAACTATGCATCCACCGACCACAACGCTCGCAACAGCTGCGACGTTCAGCGAAGAGTCATTTATTGGAGTGGGAGTGGGAGTGGCCGCAGACTCTCCTGCAGTACTACTTTGGCCGGACAAGGCACCTGAGCTCGGTGTTGTGGTGTACGAAGCCGGTGCTGTGGTATCAGAAAATAGCCCTGTGCCGCTGAGAATGCGTCAGGCCAATGTAAAACAAATTTGATGTGTGAAGGCGCACCCTTCAAGAGCGACCTTCGATCCAAACAACTGTAGTGAGTCCAACCTGGTGCAGCAGCTCTGATCGTCACGCAGCGTTCCGTCCTGATGGCCACATCGCTTGTCTTCGGCATCATAGTTCATCAATGTGATGGTATGCGACTGGGTAGGATCGAGGTTGGTGTTAAAAAACATTGGGTTCGAATTGAGCAGCCAGTTCCCAGATGCCATGTTTGAGACTGTGGTTTGCCCGTCAAGGATCACAGTAAACGAATCGCTGCCCGCACTGTTGAGAAGAACAGCGCTCGCGCCTTTGAAAGTGTACGTTGCTGACCCGCGCGCGTCGTCGGTCCAGATGCAGGTGAATGAAGCAGTGCCTTGGTAGAGTCCTAGTCCAGTGCTTTCGTCCCACTACAGTCTGTCAGTAGAAGTCGATCAGGCCGACTCAGCCACGCACCGCGGAACCTGATTTGCGCAAGATATTCCAATCCTCGTCTCGATCGTCGATAGTCTTATTGCTCACTGTGGAGCTCTGACTGAGATGTGCGACGTCAGTGGAGGATACGACAGCCTCGAGAGTGAGTCATGCCTATCAACAAGGATCTTGGTCTCCAAGATGCCGCCGAAGAACTGGAAGTCTTGTGAAGGTGATGCACCAGTGATGAGCAGGTCGACTGTGTGGGTAGCGAAATCAAGGTCCTGGATCAAAATGGCCTGCGAAGCACCCAGGCCCTTGCACCCGCCGTCGTTCGTGACAACGGTTGGCTTGATAACTGTCGAGTTGAGGGTAACAGTGTAAGTCGCGCTATTGTCAGTTAGACAGAGTCGCAGGCCAGTTCCTGTGAAGGTGTTGTCAGGCATCCCGACTCTTCGCTGGTCAAGGTGATCGAACAGTACCTGCGAAGTCCAGACCAACCCGCGAGCTCGCCGCCTGCGTGCGAAAGTAGAATGAACCTTGTCCAGATTTATAACTATCCCCGTAAGGCCAGATTGTCTCCCCAGTGTAGGACGCGTTCCATGCCTGCGCGAAACTTAGTCAAACTAAAGCGCGAAGACAGAAGAACTTACCGGTCCTAGACGATCCGGAGAATATCTGGAATGCTCGTAAGATCATAGTTTTACGGACTGTTGCTGAGCATCCATACGTCCAGGTGCCACTTGAAGCTGGTAACGGCAGCTGGTAATCGGCCAAGCTCATTTGCCGGAAGACAGCCTCGCTGGGGAGCGGCTAGGGAGGAAGAGAAACTGTCGCGGTACTTGATCCATCGCCGTTGTGTGCGCGCGCGCCAAGGCTGTGCATCGGAGATATGTGAGACGAAGCGGACCAGAGCACTGCGGAACCAGGCACACAAATCTTCCATCAATTTTCTAACGGAGTCGCATTCCACACTGCCCGGCTAATCAACTTTTCACAGAGTCACAAGCCCCGGGCGTGTCCAATTAGCGAGTTTATCTGATACAGGTTGCTTGCTCCTTCCTCATGTAGCATTTGTGCCGGACATTGGCGCGGTAACAAGCCGTAAGCCTGCAGTTCATCAAACGGTGGTTATTTGTTCTGCTCTCGTAGGTACGTATATCTCAGTGTAACACAGCGGACTCTCTCAACTCGGCCATCAATGTAATAGAAGCCGGCCATGCGGCGCGTAAATTTAGCGAGCCAGTATAAGGGCTTATGCTCTTCGCTCTCTCCCTCATCACGTATCATAGCTACAGATCATTCATTGTTATCAAGGTTGCTCGACGATGCATATACTGTTACCTTTCAAAGATCCACACCCTCATAAACGTTCTCTAAACCAGCCACGGATATCATGACTCTCCCGCCTCGATATCGCATTCATCGCGACAGTAACCTCGCCACAACCGAAACGCGCAGACGCACACGAGCTCCAAGATGACGCACTCTGACCCCCATCGGGTCGTGCACGTCTGAAGCTATAAGATCAATCACTATCGACCGACCGACCGCCTTCCGGAACACCGTCCACGCGTCGATCGCGTCCCATCTTGCGGGTGCCGAAGAGGTGTGCATTTTTACCGGCGCTGGTGCCACTACGAAACGCAGCCCCCTCCAAGCCACATCTATACGCACCACGTCGCAGAAGAAATACAAACTGGCCCCCTTGCGTATGCTTCTCTCTAAGTTGCTCATCACCACCATCTCTGGGTTCGTCGTTACTGGCGGGCTCGAGCTCAACCTAATCGCCAACATGCGCGTGACACCTGAAGTGTCTACGAGCTCTATTGAGAGCTTAATGGGTGATTTACATCTCTACCATCTTCTGTGTCTTCTGCCGACGCTGGGCGTGCCTCATTGATGGTGGGACCTACAGTCGTCAATGTCGGTCACGCGATGGACACGCGATGGACAATATCCTCACGGTGAGCCTACCGCTGCCGCCGAGGCACTCTCCACAGGGCTGGCGAACCGGATGTGGAGAAGGGCAAAGCGCTGGATGAGGTGGTGCGGTTGGCGCGCGAGCTACTCAGGTTCCCGCAGCTGTGCATACAGGCCGACAGGCGGCGTACCATTCGGTGATTGGCGCGAAAAGCCTGGAGGACGCACCAAGGTGCGAGTTTGAGGGTAGTGCTTGAACGGGAGAGTATGGCGACGGCGCGGCTGTCGGCGGTGGCGCTGGACGAGGTGGCTATTTTGATTTGAGGCTAGCGAAGGACAAGTTGGAACATCGACAATGAACAATTCTTGTTCTGTATCCTTCCGATTTATCGTGAAAGGGCTTGCCGTAACCACGCCATCCCCAGGTCGCGCAGCGATGATACATTGCCTCACAAGGATTTTCGAAAGCCGCACTGGTCTGCACTAAGATCTTCCGCAGTCCAACTCCTCAGTTAGCACCTCAGCTTCTGCTCGGTCAGCCAGGGATGACGACTCGTGGCTCCGAAACATTTTAATATCGTCTGTGACTGCGAAGATTGATGTTGTTCTCGTATTTTGCGATGAACGCGGAACAGCTGACGACACTTGGTCCAGTCATCGGCACCTATGCTGATCACACTGTCATGCTGCAGCGTTCAGTCTCGACCGGTTGGCTGGAAAGCTTCTTTCAGCATTGTCTCGCATCTCGCAGTTCGAGCGCATCGTACGGTTAACGCTCTGCGACTCGCATACACACCCTCTGAGCTCATAGAGCGGAAGATTAATCAGCCTAGGACCTAGTCGATGACAAAGCTGGATCAAAACGCTCGTCAGAAAAAGAATGTCATGCTCGGATGTTCAACACACGCGGCTTGTGTGAGCCTGACTAACGCAACGCGCACTACTCTCCCCTCCCAGCCGGTATATAGCCTCGTTGATATTCGACACTTGCTCATTCCGACCCACTTTACGCACCATGATGGACATCAGTCGCGCGGTTGCATAACTGAAGCAACCTCAGCTTGGCAAGATCGTTGCACTGCCTTTAATTCGACCTTTACTACGGATGGTCTGACGTCTATCAGCGCCGAGTATCTCTCAGCGGGATCGATAGTCCCCGTCCCAGAGGTTTGCGGACCACTCTTTGCGGTCATTGACAACCAAGTTACCACTCCTACGGATCTCTGCTACGTGGTCCTCAACATCAACACGACACGCAGCTCGACGACCCGTCTCGAGTTCTGGCTTCCCAATGACTGGAACTCACGCATTTTCGCGACAGGCACTGGTGGATTATCCGGTTGTACGTCTGCTTTCACCCGGTGGCTTGCTACTGCTGATATGATTGAACCTTCCCAGGTGTCGACTTTCCAGGTTTAAACTGGGGTACTTCACTGGGTTTTGCTGCAGTGGGGACGAACGCTGGTCACGACGGCCCATCGGCCAAGTCGTTCTACCAAGCTCCTGAGGTGTTCACTGATTACAACTGGCGAGCCATCCATGTTGAAGCAGTCGTCAGTAAAGCAGTCATGGCGGCCTACTACGAACACTCCGCATCGCACTCGTACTTCAACGCTTGTTCAGTTGGTGGGCGGCAGGCCTTCCACGCTGCAGAGGTGCGCTCATATTTACATCTAGCATCGCTTTCATGCTACCAGCTCCTGATGCTCCACCGCGTGCTAGAACTTCCCGGATGACTTCGATGGTATTATCGCATGCGCTCCGCCGTCAACATGGTCAACGCGTTCGGCTGGTTCGGGCTCGCAGCGCAGCCGTTTCTTACTGGAAAGCCAGGCGAAATGAAACCGGCCGACTGGCTGTCTTGCACAAAGAGACTCTCCGCCAATGCGACGCTCTCGATGGCAAAATCGACAATACGATCGCTCATCCTGAGGAATGCAACTTTGACCCCACAAAGCTGATATGCTCGAAACGCCGACCAGCGCCCGACTGCCTGAATGCGGCGCAGGTTGCCGGCTTGAAGACTCTGTACAGCGACATCGTGACGAGAAGGGCCAACTTGTCTACCCTCGATTCGTCGTCGGCGCTGAGAATGGCGGTGCGGTATTTAACAACACCTTTGGCAACTTTGCCCCGTTGCCTCCGGCCACACTTGTTAGTAATTCAAGATGCGTGAAGGCGCAAAATCTGATGCGTAACACACAGGAATTCTTCCAGTATGCCGTATATGACCCGACATACGATGGCAAGAATTTTAGCGTTCGGGACATCGAGTACGCGAGACAGATTCTTCCCAACGAGACCACACCTGGACGGGAGACCTCACCGCATTCAAGCAACGTGGCGGCAAGCTCATTCACGTTCACGGCACCGAAGACTCTGTGGGCTTATTCTTAACCATCATGTTTTGTCTTGACGTCCGTTGTAGGTTCTCCCAACTGGCATCTCAACGCTCCAATACGAGATGACTCGCCAGGTGACTGGCGCACGCGATATTGACTCGTGGTACGCTATGTATCTGGTACCCGGGCTCAACCACTGCGTCAACACAAACACCGTCGCAACCGGGCCATGGCGGTTTGGCAGTACGGCGCGATTCCCGAGCCTCGCGTCGCGAGCAACTCGAGCGAATACAATGCACTCTTGGCCGTTGTCGATTGGGTGGAGAAGGGTATTGAGCCAAAGAGGCTGGTCGGAATGACAGATCAAGGTGAGACGCGAGAGGTGTGTCGGTATCCGTCGCAAGGGCGGTGGGTGCACGATCAGTGGGTTTGCGGGCCGCGGCGCTAGGTTCAATGGAACCAGGTTACTCTACTTCCTAATGTTATTTGAACCAGTGAAAAAGGAGTGGGCAAAATATAAACGTAAGAGTTCGAAGGATGATGACGAGGAGTCCGCCTTCCTCCCGGCACAATAGTTCAAACGCAAGTTGACAGATGGGAAGCTCGACACTCCTGACTAGTAAAATCAGCACAAGTGATTCGCGGGTCACAAGCTGGTAGCCTGTGCACTGGGTCCGCGCAGACTCCTCGTTCCGTCTGTTTGCCTTGAAGTCCAAATTCTCGATTACGAGGGTCTAGGTTGAACCGAAACCGTCATAAGACGATTCTTCGAGGATCTCGTTTGCTTGACCGGCTCGCTATCAATGGTCAGAAAGTTTATGAAAGCTCTGAGTTGCAAGTAACAAGTCAATTGCCACTCCTGCCCCACCAACCGTGCTACATACGTAAAAATGATACTGAAAGAGGTATCTAATACCAGCGTGCGGAAAGCGAATGAGTCTAAACCATCTGTACTGCCGCCGCCACCGATATGTCGAACTGCCCGAATATGTTGTGTTCCAACTTTAAACCTAAACCGTTGTGAGCTGTATCAAAGATAGGCTCTGATAAGGTGAACTTCCACCCGTGGCTATGTAATAACGACTCAGGGAGTAACTATGAGGCTATGAGGGCGAATGCAATAGTCGCGATGCCAAATCCAGCCGCACTTACCACCGAAAACGGTACACGGTGGGCTACGAGACACATTGATGTCACAAACCTATACAAGTTGTTTGAAAGTGGAGACAGGAGATGAACAGGAGATGAAGACAGGTTGGAGGGTTCGTTGGACCAATGATTGCATCAATCATCAGGTGTTACTCTCACCGCGGCTTTCTGAATATCCCGTAAATTGCCCAGCACCCCCTCCCTTGTCAGTTGTGTTTTTCTGATAGTTCAGCGAGGGAAGTGGGCATCGTGCAGCGCTTGGATCAAGATCAAACGGAGGGCAAATAACGACTATCCTTCCAGCACTTTACGGGGTTTGGACGGCAAAGAGCGTGCTACAAAGCCAGCCGCCGGGAGGATTACTCTCCAGTCCTCCACTTACCACTCATTACCGCTCATGGCCGCATGACGATGATGGTCACGGTTGCCCTTATGCCATGAATGTCAGTCCGAGTATGTCACATCCCGTTCCAGCTCATACCAAGATATGATCTAGATCTAACACAAGAGTTGTATAAATTTTAAAATCTACGCAGGTCATTGCGGTATTGGGCGTACCTACAGAGAGACGAGAACAAATACATACGAACTTTATGCCGAGGTCGAGTTTAAAACGCCGCCGAAGCTCGCTTGCCGCTATCTATGCATACGTCAGGCTTCCGAGCTCATATCGGTCACGGACTCGCAGGCGCAGCAAGAACCAGGCGAAAATACCCGAATAAGAGCTAACACGAGGAGCCCCTTTTATCCGATCAACGCCGTCAGGAGCGAGGTCGCTGTCCAATTTCTTTGCAAACAGCCCTGTTTGTCCCAGTCGTTATCTGCGTGGCAAAGGAGCTCAAGTGAGAGCGTCGCATCCTCATTATTATCATGTCCCTGCGTTCAAACAGCTATCACGTTACTCCTTCATCGGGATAGGGCCTGCTGACTGGTGACTTCCCAGGCTAGAACCTCAAGGCAGATCTCGAAGAGACTTGTTTCTCGACCTATATAACGAACATATCGGCGTTGGTACACACAACTGCAGCCTTACAGGCAAAGTTAGTAGCTGAGTAGCTCCAAATTTGGTCCCGCGTCTGGCATCGTGGGCAGTGAGCACTGCTTGCCAGGCACGTTCCACTTCGAGAAACTTAGCCTCTGGGTAACTCATCACCAATCGCGAGACCTCACAAGCTTACACAAATCATACTGTAAGTGAGCAACATCCGTCACCTGCGGCGGCCTCGGCGGAAATTACTGGCCGGATTACGGTCCTGAGAGGCAACAACTGACCGATGCTAGCAATCTTCTCACATAACCAAGTTAGGCTGACCCTGAATTTTGACGCTTGTGCAATCACACCGTATGATGATCGATTGATTCTGCATTCCGCGGCCGTGCAGTGCTTGCAATGCCCTCGTGAAGACGGAGCGTTCAATTTCAAACTCAGGATGGACCACGCTGCAAATCTGAAAAGCACCGCCTTCAAAAGCTCCAGCCCCTGTGCAAAGTCATTCAAGCGTCGGGGTTCAGGGGATAATTAAGCACAGGTCAACTGGTGTTCTGCTTCCGAAACCATCCCTGAACTCAACTTCGCCACCGTCAGCTTTACCAATCTTACATCGCCGCGGTCCTACTGACCTAAATGGGGCAGTCACAACGCCCTGAACTATTGCCTTGTTCGGCCTCCATGCGGGCAGTCGATGTCCCACACCCCACTCCCGAGACTGTTACGCCATTTCTCCGGCAACAATGCCCCTTTTATGAACATTTCCAAGTCGGTTTCCCCGCTTTAGATACGTATGCACTAGAGCCTGTGCCTTGCTCGTCTCAGCGGTATCTTTGGCCTCTTATGTCGTGCTGGGCTGTGTCGAGAAATCGAAGCTGCTTTGGTGAACATCCCGCGCGAGCATCTCTGCCCGAAACAGCGGGCTTCGCCCTTACCCCGCACACCTCCGGCATCCCCTGGCCGTCCGGATATTTTCCGAGTGGGCCGGACCAGGGGGATTTTCATCTCATATGGCGGCTGACACTCCGGACAACAATGAGGCGCAGATACATATACAACGAGTGCTTCAGTGCGCTTCGGATGATTCGTTGCCTTGCCCCGTGGCCGCTTCTTGTTCTCCTTTTCACATCGCCGCGTGTGGTGCATTTGGGCTTTCTGCGCATCCCGCCCCGTCGTTCACCTGAGTATCCGTGTAGTTCAAACCCAATGGATCACCACAACACAACCGACGGTTTCTATTCTTATTCTAAGTCTTCGCGCTCAGTCGCGATTGTACGCCGATAGCTCTATACGTACAGTCTCCGAGGTTCTGACGCAACTTGAACAGGTCCACGGGACGGCCGGCGTACTGAGCTGCGTAACGGCCGCGACCCTATTTGTTCACCTCGCCGCTATCACCATTTACCCAATGATATCGAGACGGAGGCATGGCGTCGCTGCTGCCATGACGGCCAAGGGGACAGCAGCTCCCTCAAGACTCAGGTCTCGTTGTTCCTCATGGCCCTATTTGCGAGCGACACCTTTCAGGTGAGGACCTCACCTGGCGACATCGATCGAATTTGCTCATAATTTTTGCGCAGAGTTTTGCTGGGATGATACAAATACGTGCGTTCTGTCATGATCAATATCGGCGTATGGAATATCTAACGCCAAGCTGTCTCCAGGTTGGGCCGCGATGGGCGGTGTCCAAACCCACTCGGCGGCGTGTCGGCTTCAGGGTACGCCCCGCTGGCTGATCGGCCACATTATCATCGCACCGTTAGCTCATGCTGGTGGTGTGGCCTTTTGGCCGGGGACCTGGGTGTTTGTTACTTCAATGTCATCGTGGCGTAAGTGCAACAACAGCCTGGGATTGCCAAGGTCGGTTCCTGACGAGCGCCTACAGCGTGCACACCTTTGTCACAATTGTGTTGCGGAAGACCATCTCAATACCGAGTGAGTTTCAGCCGTCTGATTACGCGCTGCCTTGCCCCTGTTCTGATTGGACCTGAAGCTACATTTGCCATCATCGTCGGCGGGTTTGCTTTGGCCGTACTATTCGCCCTCGTTGGCCCATTTGCAATTGCAACCAAGGAGAAGGGAGAGTTTTACGGGTATGTCTTACGAGCATCCAGGTACCATAGTCGCTGACGAAATCCAACTTTGGGGCACCTCTCAGGCTCGCTGGTGAATGGTGTTTTGTCAGATGCATACCCTGGACCTCGCGTATCTCTCACTACGTGCCCATTTATGCTGTAGGTCTACTTTTTTGCCACATGCCAGAGTGCTAACACAATCATCAGTCTGTTCTCAGCTCGTCGTCATTTACGTCTCGGTCTTCTGGAAG
>JAGTJP010000726.1:0-10164 GCA_020744175.1 Auriculariales sp. MPI-PUGE-AT-0066
GATTATCAGCAGCTCCATACGTTTACTGGTCAAAGTGCGAATCATCGTGTCTTTCTTGCCCATCTCGACTTGCGCGCCACCGTCAACAAACCCGTGACTGCTTATCCCGTCAAACATGTCCGTTTCCGTCGCGACGAAAAAAATAAAAGTCGGTCCTGGCTGAGTGTCTGCCCTTGCGGACGGTCTTCCTACCTTCAGCACCCCTAGCATCAACTCAACGTTCATCCAAAGCTCTCTCTCATCTTCATAATGCGCCTGTTCTCCTTCCTCGCATTTGCGCTCGCTACCGTCTCTGTCTCTCTGGCTGCCTCGCCCGACCCTGAAGCGTGCCCGTTCCCGCCGCGGATGCCAGCCCCAACCCGCCGTGGACATGTTCGCCGACTTCGAGGACGCTGCTTTCGAAGGCTTCAGTCGGGACGTTGAGGAGCGCGAGGCCGACACCTCAATGCCCTTGGACGCCGCGTCAAGGTCTGCCCCGCCCACACCGGTCTCTGCCCAAGTGGTCTGTGCTGCAAAGTCCCGGGCATCTGCTGTGGCAAGGGTGCGTCCACGGAGGACCTGCTTTTTTGTGTTTGGCAGCTGATCCGAACCTCAACGCGAAGGTTGTTGCCCCAAGAATTACGGCTGCTGTTCGAAGAAGGGCTGTGTGCCTCTGGTACGTCGCTATTCACGGCTGATCTTTTAAGTTTCATGCTGAAAATGCTCTGCAGCACAAGGGCAACCAGTGCTGCTCCAGTAAGTTGTCTTGCTTCCGAGAAACGTGCTACCTTCCGAGTGCCTGACGTCTAATTTTTCAGACGGCGGATACTGCAAGAAGTGGTGAGCTTTGATTTCTAGTCTCAGTTGTGACGACTTGACTAAGAATTGGAACGGTCTGTAGATACTTAACTGTGTCAAAAGAAGCACGGCGCGATCGGCTGCTGCCCCAATTGGCAGGTCTGCCCACGCATTGTGAACTTGCATGTTTATGGGCTCACTTCCGTCTTCAGGTCTGCCGTGGCTGAATCAACTCAGCGCCACCATCATCCTATCTTGCTCAATGGACAATCGGTGAATCAAGCTTTGCGATTTTTCAAGTGATCAAATGGTCGGTGCCAAGTTCGATCCGTATCTTACTGCGCACTTTCCTCCGGTCCAACCCACCCTCACTCAAGGACTTGTGAATCCAATGTATCCCAACGTTTCTAATAACCACTCGTGCTTTTCCGCAATGTTTAAACTCGAGTTCACTTCGACAGCAGCTGGCTGACGTCCGACCGGCGCTCCTCTGATATGTGTTTGAGCACGTCTCCGAGAGACTCGGTCCAAACCGTTTGCTGCATTGTTTGCCCATCATTGGATGCAATAAAATCGTCTAGTCTATAGAGGCACATCAGCTCGTTGCGGAGTGCGCACGTGACAAGTACCATGCCGGGGCACATCATATTGATCTGGACTTTGAGTGGATCAAGGCGAGCGGCAAACTCGTACAGAAACATTGCTGCAACGAGCTTCGACTCTTGGTATCGAAAGAACTTCTTGTAGTTGACGGCCTGGTCGAGCCACGCAAGGGGTTCGGCAGGTTTGGCGGTACGAGTGGCGACCGGAAATGCATCGTGCGAGAAACCATCCAGGTAATGCGTGAAGCGTCGAGCCGGACTCGAGTAACGGAGGAGCTCTAAGATGAGAAGAATGTTTGAATGGTAGTTGACCTGCATTATAAGCTCGTGGCCGGCAGCACTTGTATTGAATGTTGGCTCCATGCCGAGCCCGCGTTGAGAATCAGGATGTCGAGGGTGGCAAATGCGGCGCGAACCTGGTTCGCAAACGCAAGTACAACTCTTTGGGTCGGCCATGTCGAGCTGCATGACGCGAACGTCGGACGCGGAGGTTGCCCGACGTGGTGGCGAGCAGGTCGTGCTTGACCTGCTCGCCTTGGAATATTACGAACAGCGAGCACTAGCGTGGAGACGCCAATGTCAAGGAGCTGCTAGCTGTCGCGAGGCCCAGGCCTGAGATGGCACCGGTGACTATGGCAGTTCTTCCCAACGGGCTATAGCCTGCAGGGTTGGCGGCAACGTGTGGTTGGAAGAATCCCATTATCCGAGTCTTGGTGAGGATGGGCCATTCTAACTATTCCGACCGTATTTAACGTTCCACAAAAGCCGCGTCAGCCATATCGGAGCAACTGCGTGGACGTCTAGAGTGAGCATAGATGCGACGCCAGACGGACTGCTTAATAAGCAATCCGTGACTCTCGGCTATATGACACGCAATTGATGACAAATGTTTTACATTCATTCAGTGCAAGCGACCCAGCTGTCAGTGACTAGCCATCGGCTGACAAAGGATGGCTAATATTTTAATGCTGCTTTTTGCTGCTTCTTCTCACTTGAACAGAGAATGTCACCGCAGACTGGAATATAATAAACGGGAGAGCAATCTCGAAACAGCTCGACACATTCGCAGATCACGTTCTAAGATGGTCATAACACAAGCCCCAAGCTGTTGTCGTTGTATCGCCATGACTCATTCCACCATGAGGTTGAGCTCTGCTGCGTACCTCGCGCAATCTCTGAGACTGACTACTCGTTTCTGAACGCGACTTCGCGGGTCATTTTGCCCACCTCAAGGCGCGGACACGTAGAGCTTTACTTTCTTCTCGCCTTTGATTGCTCATATTCGACTTTATTAAGTGCATAGGTAAATCCACGTCAGTTCCGATTCTCCCGCAACAAATCAATTGTTTACGCTTGGGGTCATTGGTCAGCCACCGCTGGACGTCCGGTTTGCGCTCCTCCGTCACGTGTTGGAGCAGCTCCTCGAGCGTCTCGGTCAAACGTTGCGCTGGATAATTTGGCCGACGTCGGATCCATGAACTCGTCCACTCTATTAGACACATCAGCTCGATATGTGGTATCACGAGGCAGAGAAAATTGACGCACGGCTCTATGGTCGCATCGCCGAGGAACTTGCCATGCGTTCCGATGCCTGCGTGTACCGCCGCATGCATGACAATCCTGGCACGTTCTCCAGCAGTGCGACCGATGATCTTTTTTATCATGGTGACCAGAATGCGGACGAGGAACGGCGTCTCATTGTTCTCGATGTTGGTGATGACCATGCCTGGACAAAGCATGTTGATTTGGACCTTGGCAGGATCAACCCGCTTGGCGAGCTCGTACATGAACATTGCGGCGACAAGTTTTGACTCTGAATACCGAGGGAAGGCTTTGTAGTTCTCGGTCTGGTCGAGCCAGGCGAGTGGCCGAGTGGATTTAACCTTCCGAAGCGGCGTATGCGAGTGCAGCATGCGAGAGCCGACCCAGGTGATGCGTGATGATGTCTCACCTGCCTCAAGGAGTGGGAGGAGCCCAAAGATGAGTAGAGCGTTTGAGTGATAGTTGACCTGCATGATGAGCTCGTGGCCGGTGACAGGAACGGTAGAGTATGCTGACTGCATGCCAAGTCCTGCATTGAGGACGAGGATATCGAGCGCGTTGATGGAGGCGGAAACCTGCTTCACAAACGCAATCACACTAGTCATGTCAGCGACGTCGAGCTGCATAACCCGAATATCGGTGACGGCAGTTGCCGATGTGGTGGCGAGCAGGTCGTGCTTGGCCAGCTCCCCCTTGCCGAGGTTTCGAACAGCGAGCACCAGTGTGGAGATGCCAATTTCAAGTAACTGGCGTGCGGTCTCAAAGCCAATTCCTGAGTTGGCGCCGGTGACGATGGCGGTCTTACCTTCGAGGCGAACGCCGGCTGGGTTGGCGGCGACATGTGGTTGGAAGAATGGCATGGCTGGGAAAAAAAAGAAGCTGGAACGGCTTTATGTACCACATCTAAACCGCTACCCCCTCTTTTGGTTGTGCTGAATAATGAGCTAGAGGCGGTTTGCTTATATAAGGCAACCGTGACTATCGGAGTTGGGCCCCGCTTCTTAGTTCGAGGCGCACAGTGTAGGCACCAAGCCATGGTCTCTCGAGCCGATGTGTTAATGGAGAATGCTTTGCTTATTCAGCTCACCGTGATAGTCGGTTTGCGCTACATTATACTGAACGCGGAAGTCATGCTCAGCGAGGCTACGAATTGCATGTCTCCATACCTAGGTTAATTGTTCATAGTGTGTACAAACATCAGCAATGGTTTAGTAACTTCCGTCTGGCCATTTGACAGGCGCGGCGAGTATACAGTACAAAGCTGCAGGTCCGAACCCCCATTTGCTGTAGCCTTGATAAGGTAAAATCTTGTTTGTGCCTTGCTGTGCAAGTGGCGCGGTCGACTGACCGGCACAACGCCACGATAAGCAAATCTAACTTAATATCAGAGGTAACACGTTTTCTTGAGTACCATTGGCCACAGAACCTTCAATGACCCTGAAAGCTGTGCGTCCAACTGGTTCGCCTTCCAATTTCATTTCAGCGCTTAAATACCGCAGCACATCATCTATAGTCCAGATTGTACAGGAGTGATTGCATGAACTCAGGTACAGCCATACACTAGGATACATAATGGAGTGCGAGAGCAAGAGCGTGAAAGTTGGTCAGCGTCAGAGCGCTGTATGCAGGCGTGTGTTCAGGGTGAGGAAAGCATGTAGCAGAGCTGGAGACGAGCGCAAACATGAAACGAGTTTTAAAGGAATGTGTGGGTGTGCGACGGAGCGCTGAACCGTTTACATGAAAAGGGCGAAGGTCGCAGCGAGCACTGCGAACCCACTGACGGCGGCATGATGGAAAGCACCGCCGTCCACTACGGGATCCGTGCTGCCTGGGCTGCTGCCGGTATTCGTGTTTGTGCTCGTGGTCTTGGTCGTCGTGGTCTCGTTGACCTTGTCAGGGCCGTAGAGACGGCGGGCGTTGCGCTGTGAGGTAGGTGGACGGATGCTCCGTTAGAATGCGCGGGCCACACTGTGAATAGGACACCTACCACGGCACCATCCAAAGGTTCCCATCCAGTTTCATTGAGGTTGATAACGCCGACGCCGCCTGTTCATCATGCAAGGTCAGACATGCCTAATGTTACCATAGGTACTATACATGCCTACGCCGCAGGTCGAAGCATCGTAGAACCTGAAAACATGTCAGTTAATAGTAATCAACGTTTGTGAGGCTCATACCAAACGGTTTCAAGACCGAAACGGAGTCAACGTCGACGAGGAGTTCTGTGGGCGAGGTGCCTATCAAGTCGCGGATGAGTATGAGAGTTGCCAGGCTAGACTCGCTTCCTCACCGTTGTTTGTGGGCCGAGGGCCGCTGTTGAACCCATTCACAGTGTTGTTGTGCTCACTGATGGGCACACAGGGCTGGTCGAAACTCGAGCGTGTGACCGTGTGGTTGCCTTCGGTAACTGCAGAGCTTGTAAGCTGGATATTGCCAGTGTCCCAGCGTTCGCGAACATTTGAAGATGATCTTGTCACCAAGCTCAGCGACAATCTCCTGTGGGTCGAAGACCTGTGCGACCTTCGTTGCGCTGATGTCTCCAGTGCCGTTGTAGTAGAGGTTGGTTCCGACAATGACATTGATCGTCTTTGCGGAGGCCGAGCTGACAACGGCAAGCTAGAAACGGGCAGCGACGAGCGATAGGTATGAGCGACGCAATGATAGCTCTGAGCATTTAGGGACTTACAGCGAAAAAAGAGTGGAAGTGCGCATTGTACGGGCACGAGACGGCTGAACACAGACGACGAGCGGCGACGGAGACCTGTGGAGGGTTGTCTTGCGAAGACAAGACGGCGAAGGCAAAGGAGGAATGGCAACCCGATGTATTTGACCGCACGCGACAGCAAATTCATGCAGAAGCGGATCAATCCCTCGTTATCGGCGAAGCAAGTGACATCATCGCATGCGCACACGCAGGCATGTCGCTCACACGCCTGGCGACCACGGCATCTTTTAGAGGACCAGGCGGTAGCTGACGCCGCGGCCTTGGCCACGTGACTTGCACCGACATAGGTAAACTGGCACTGCTGCATGTGCGGAGGCTAACGGCCATTATCGCCAATAAAAGCTACAACCTGTGTAGCTCATCTCCGCTTCGTTGCTACGATAGCCGCACAAGAAGAATGTAAAGCCGGCTTCGCGTTCTCAGAAGGACAAGCCTATAGAAGACTTCATTTGAAGAATTTTACCGCGGGTGTCGCCGAAGCTCCAGTCAACACTCACTAATAGCCTTTGCTACACGAATTGCATGTATTAGGCACTTGATTTGTTGGCAAGAACCTTCTCAACAACACGTTCAATGATTCCGACTAGCCGCTACCTGCAGCCGTGCCGTCGCTGCCAAGGCTGGCCAACACGGCCTTTTCGACATACTTGCCGACCATGTCGACCTCGATGTTGACGTTGGCGCCGACCTGTTTTGCGGCGAGAACAATCTTGGCTTGTGTGTGGGCGATGAGCATGACGCCAAATGTCGCGTCAGCATCGTTCACATATGTCAGCGTCAGAGAGGCGCCGTCAATGGCGATAAAGCCTTTTGGAATTAGGTACGGCAAGAGCGAATTCTGGCCAGCTGTCGGGGCGGGAAGTTTGAACAGGAGACGCAAGGAATTCCCATCCTCAGTTCTCGAGATAATGGTTGCGGTTGTGTCGATATGACCCTGGCGCGCGAGTGAGCGATTGCATTAGCATCAGGACGAAATTACCTGCACAAAGTGACCGCCAAAGCGCACGTGGCCGTTGACTGCGCGCTCGAGATCAACGTTGTCGCCGACCTTGAGCTCGCCTGCTGGAATCATGAGACGCACATCGACGGATCACAATGACTAACCGAGGTTCGTCTTGCTGAGGGTCTCAGGCGCAAGACCAACCTTGAAACTCTCCCTGTTGAACTCTGTCACTGTAAGGCAGCAGCCGTTCACGGAGATGGAGTCGCCGATGTGGCAGTCGCCCAGAATAGGGGCACTGGACCCGATCGTCAAACTCCACCCTCCACCGCCGCTCTCACTCGTATCGAGCTGTTGGATGTCCTCAATCAGGCCCAAGTGCTCTACCTATAAGAACATGTCAAAAGAAAGAAGCTCCGCGCTGCCACTGTGCGCACGATGCCTGTAACATAGCGAACTGAGGGAAAGTTGTATGCTGACCAAGGAACATGCCGTGCGCAGGTCTCCGTGCAACTGGGCAGAAAGAACATTTAGCACAGATCCTTGAAATACCACCAGATGCATCAGGGCTGTATCTGATGCTTGGTCTACGGAATGTTTGGCCAAAATGAAGCTAATCCAAAAGTTGACTGGAAGGAGGTTCGAACTCCTGCGGGCATACGCCCATGAGAACCCTGCGCCCGAAGGCAAGCTAACGCTTGAGTCACACGCCTTAGACCACTCGGCCATCCAGTCTACAAGTTCATCGATGAAGAGACATCTCAGTCTTAATCATGCCCATTTGTCGCGATAACCTGACAACGTTTACGATTACCGCTCCACTTTGTATTCTACTTATCAGATGATCTGCTTCTGGTGCTTTTCCCCAAATCTAGTTCGCTTTCCAGGTTTGGCGTGGCTGGATCTGAGTAATCAAATTGAGGTGCGCAAGCGCGAAGTGCTGTGGCGTGATTCTTAGCAGTTCCTGAGCACGACGATCTCTCACAATGCGGCCACGATAAATTCCCGGCCAGCTACGATTGCCCCTTGCCCACACCTCCTCTCCATGGTTGCGATTACACTCCTCCACGAAGATGTCGCCATTCTTGGAGGCGGCGCAGAGCATCTGACGCCTGCAATCGGCACAAGATTTAGTTCAAATGTTCAGCTGAGCCACGTCGTAGACAACGACGAGCAGGCCGCTGCCCTCGCCCGTCTCATATCTGAGCGTGGTGTCCTATTCTTCCGCGGACAGGACATCACCCTTGCGCAGCAAAAGGAGCTTTGTATCAGATTGGGCAAGCACAGCGGCAGACCAAAAGAGAGCGGGCTGCATATCCACCCGATCTCGGAGGACGCACCAGAACTTGGCGGCAAAGATACCAGCGTAATATCCAGCAAAGGAGGGATCGCTATCGCCGGTTATGTAGCCGGTACCCGGCTTCGGATGGCTGGCATTCAGATATAAGGTGCGCATTGTATTTCGCCATCGAGGCGTGTAGGAAGCCAATCGTTCTGCACCAGCTTCGAAAAAGTCCCTTCCGATTTTACCTTCTTGAAGATGCATACTTTGCCAGAGGGTGCGTGATGTCTCAATATCTACGCAATGCGCCCCTCACGTGAAGAATAGTTGGCGGTGACACGCTGTGGGCATCCGGATATGCCGCGTACGACAAGCTCAGCCCTCATTTGGCAAAATTCTTGGAAGGTCTTACTGCCGAGCACGATGGAAACTTCTTCCACGAAGTGAGTTCTCTCAGTTGACTACCTCACCGGACACCTGAACTCGCTCTGCAGACCGCTCGCAAGCAGGGCCTCAAGATCCAGCCGCTGCGCGGCCACCCTCTGAATGTCGGCGAGGATCTCCGCGCGTCTCAGTATGTTTTTATATCCCATTTTTTTACCCCAGTGCTCATTCAAGCTACCTTGAAGCCCTGTCATCCGCACCCACCCTTTGACTGGGCACCGCACGCTGTTCATCAACAAGTCATTCACGAAGCGCATCAATGAGCTTTCTGTTGCCGAATCCGACGCAATAATAGACCTGCTCACTCGTCACATCTCGGAGAACCACGACATCCAGGTGCGGTGGCGTTGGCAGGTGAGTTTGCCACATTTTCAATCCTTAGCTAGAGCTCATTCGCCTTTTGAACCAAAAGAAAGATGATGTGGCGATCTGGTGTAACCGCTCTACATTCCACACTGCAACGCATGATTACAATAATGCACCGCGCGAAGGCTTCCGTGTCGTAGGTGTGGGTGAGATACCATACTTCGATCCGGCAAGCAAAGGTCGCGCCGAAACCGAAGCTTTGCGCGCAGCCAAAGCAATTTAGTCTCACGTAGAAAGAGGTCCAATGGGTTGTATGGGTGAGTAAACTAGTGGGAAAATGTAGTAAGATATTGCAATGACAACGATAGGAGTTCGACGGTCACAACAGCGCTTGAATGACTGAACGCCAGCTGGACGAGTCCGAAACTTTAGCATCCTTGGAAGATAGAGCTTCCATCAGGCCCACCCAACCTATGCCGGCGTATCGTGGTGAATAGCGCTAAGTACGCTATCACCGATCCAGACTACCGCCATGAGCTCGATATTGCACGAGAAGATCTTGCTAATAGGCGCAGTTTTTTTGCAACAGCATGTCCCAGCCGCCGTTGTCAATCCACAACCAGTCTTCGCCGGCACCTGTCTCCAATCTAATGTTTCCGACCGTGTTCGTTCTTGACTTCGTTCCGGACCGATACATCGAAGCGCTGGGCAGTGGTGCGAAAAAAGACCATCATTATATTCACACCGCGGGCTGGGCGATGAAGTTTATCCCGCTTCTTGCGCGAGTCATGCGCGAGCTCCTGGTCGACGGAAGTACCTCAGTTTATGACATCAGTCACTTTGAGATGGACCGCAAGGACAAGAACGGTGTTCCGGTTATCACCCACGACGGACCTGTGCCACCTTCTGACGACGGCAATGTATCTGCTTGTATCCGTTTGAAGCTCTCCCCGCAATTACGCTGGTCACTAATTCCTGTATTTATTGCTTACTGGCGTCATTAAATCACTAGGTTCTCATTCCAGGCCCGTGGCATACTGTGCTTGTTTGTCGTACAACCTCAAATCCTCGGAAGCGGTTATGTCCAGCTGAGCAGTAAAGAATGGGTAGCAGCATAGATGCCCGAAGTACTATGCAACCGACGTGAGGCTATTGTTACCGTACCTCGAAGATTACATACCGTCAGGTGGGCCATATTGACGCCTGCCGAGGGGACGCCAGTCGAACCATTCGGATCCTCTTCATAGTCCCCTGCGGCGTTGCAGATGTACGTGCATTCCGGGCTTGGTGGATCCCAAGCCCAATACTCTATTCCTGCATCGCTGGTCAGGCATCTGGAGGGAAAAGATTCAGAGATCTACCGTGGTGTACGTAGCCGAGTTCTGTTGGCACCATCGTTGGTACACTGTCAACAGGGTAAGACAAGTTGCTACCTCCCAAGCTACTAACCCATCGTTCGAATGAACAACTGAGAAAGTCGATCAGACCGAGAGGTCTCAAAATTAGAGGTGTATGCTACCTCTGAATATCTCTTGCTTTCCGATGA
>JAGTJP010000727.1:0-10160 GCA_020744175.1 Auriculariales sp. MPI-PUGE-AT-0066
ACTTGATCTGTTGCGCAGGTACAAGGGCCTTCAACCCGACTACGGCGAGATCACTGCCAGAGGCGTTGTCGCCCTTCTCGCTCAGTCTAACACTGCTTTACTGCACCTCTGCCCATTCCCAGCTTCGATCACGTCGACGCAAGCGCTCGCGCCATATGGATCAACGCCCTATGGTTTGCTAGCCTTACACTCGCACTAATCGATGCTCTACTCTGCATTCTCGTCAAACAATGGCTGGTCGAGTACGCATCGAAGCAGCGTCAGCCCGCAGCATCTGGGCAAACATGGGCGTGGCGTCACTACGCATTTCGACAGGGTTTGGACAAGTGGGGAGTTGGCGTGTTATATCGTCCCTCTCTGTTATTCTTTACGCGGCCGTTGTATCTGTTTCTATTTGGATTGCTGGTTTTCCTCTTCGACCTCGATCGTAGAATGTGCGCGGTCTCGATGGGATTGACCATCCTCATCGGCGGGTTCCATCTGGTTTCGGTTTTTCTACCCTTTGGTTCGGCGACTGTCCCACGACAACACCCGTGTTGACCCATCTGCGATGGATAGGAGGATTTTTCATGCATTTGGTCAAGCGCTTATGGGTGTATACAATGAGCGCGGCAGGCCGACTAAGACAGCAAACGATGAGGCGTCTACTCGTTGGTTCCCAGAGAGTGCAAGGGACTCCGTCTCGGCCTCGATCACCGCATTATCATCTGCAGCTTACGTATCACGAAGGGAAAGAGCCTCTCCGCGACGCACTGGTCATCTCATGGATGCTCAGCAACCTGCCCGCAGACAATGACGTTGCAATCGCAATCGGAGCCATTGGGTCACTTGATCGGGCAGGGTACGATGAGTACAACCGGTCGCGCAGAACCCGCTCCGGAGCGACTTGGAGCGGCGGCTGCGGGATTTACTCCGTACAAGTGGCCATCGGGACCAGGATATGCGCTATTTGCAGCAATCATCAGTCATGCGCGCACTTCTACTGCTTCGATGGACGTCATCGGACCCAGTATTTTTAGACTCGCCAAAATCACTGTCGGATGTCGCGGTGCACGACATCAGCATACTCTCAGCAATTCTCTGGGAGGTCCTCCACTATAAAAGCCCCCATGACAGATTCTTCCCCGCAGACATACTATGGCGACTGAGCACGGTATTCCAAGTACCCCACAGGGTCTGCTCCACTGCAAGAGGTCACACGACAGCATTTACTCCTGAACTCGGACCTCGCCATTCAGGGCTCGCCGACACATTGCTCAGATAGTCTTGATGACGACTTCGCGCATGGGCTTCTCAAATTGATTAGTCAAGACTCACTGTCGTCGTCGGCATCCGATGCGGTCTTGCGGCTCTTAGCGTCGACGCGCGACATGACCATTGATGCCGATCGAGAGATTTTTACACAACTGGATGCGTTTGTTGGCCGACTCGCCCCCTCAGACATCAGATTGCCCACAATGCATTGGTCATTCTTCGTTCTCATCACCGTCGGCACCGTCAGATTTCCAAAGTTCCACGACTGCTGCTGGAGTCTTTACACCTCCAGCTTGGAGCGACTCTCAGGTTCCTCCCTGAAGGACCCTTGGCATCTCGATGCGATCGAATTTTGCTTGGCGCCGTTCGCTCTCGACGCTGAAATCCAGCTGGACTGGAAATCGTCGGATATACAAGCCGCGGTCTCTATCCTTGCGCAAGCGGTTTCTAATGCGGAGGACCGACGAAACTTTTGGTCGGAAAAGCTGAACCAACTACTACGTGGTATTCTGAAGTGCCGAAGAAAGATCAACGGTGAAGTTGATGGCTTTGAAGGAGAAATTGGAACAATCCTGTCCAGTCTTTCTGCGCCTATGCATGATGACGTACTCTCGAAATTGGAGACGCATTCCGCCCCTGGCTCATTCATCAGGGATACTGCAGTAAACATCCTATCCCGAGGCCGCTGTGAGGACAGTATCTCAACAGCTGAGCTTCTCAATGTTGACAGGCTCTATAATGACACGTTGCTCACCATGACTCTCGTGGTTGAGCTGGCAATTTTATCTCATGATTCTCTGGCCGGTTTTCGAGCACCCGATGACGATCTGGAGAAGCTCCTCGGCATCCTAGCCGGTGGAGATCGAGGCATTCAGCTGGCTCTGGCTGACACGCACTGCTTCCTCATTACCGCCAGCCATGGTCGCGTGGTATCTCCTCAGTGGTGGGACAACATAAAGACGCAGCTTGAAAATATCACGGAAGAAAGGTGGGGCGCAAGGAGCTACGAGTACCAACATGCAACTCCTCAGGCGCTTGTCGCCGAAATCAATGCCATGTGGCCATGCAAAGAATGTGCGACTATCATTGTCAAGGCTCGACAAATTCTCGATGCCAGGGTAGCCATAGACTCAACTTCTGCCCGTGCCCCACAGCGGAGTGGCCGTATCACGCAAGCCGCACGGACATGGAAGTGATGGAGCCGTGGCTGGTGTCGCATCTCCGAAAGGCTGGCGACGCAGGACAGGGCATCTGCTCAAGTGTTTCGGTATCTCGGGGCCCCAACTGTCAGGCGACGACGAGATGCAACTCGGGGCACGCATCGAGACGGTGGAAGAGTGATTAGTGCTCATTATCGCTTGCCAAATTGTACATTTCTCCAAGTGGATGTGCCTCATTAGTGTATTCTCTTTCGTGCTTTGTCTCCTACTATATAATATGTGTGGTGCATTCCACTGGCACCTAGCGCTTTGCTGCAGCACGATGCGTGAGATTGGGTTGAGACTTCTTCAACGATAGTGCAACTCAGATATGTACCCGGGATCACTCGCTACGCCACGGAATATAGACTTATCGGCGGATATTCAATTAAAATCGAGCGGTTTCCAGCTATAATGCGAACGCGGGTATGACCAGAGAGTGGCAGTTGAACGGCAAGAGAATTACGCCGCGTGTTGGATATGCTTGCACCCAAACCTCGTCATCCTCCTCTCCCGCAGGCCGCAGCTCCCCGCGCACCACCTCTTCCTCTCTTCCTCCCTTGCGTGCGGCTACATGTCGTTGATCATTAGTACCGCTTCGCACGGAGCAGACATTCTGTGTCGCACACAACGGGTCGGGGCGACTTCTCCAACCCATAGAACGCGCTCCAAACGACACGCAACGAACTAGACCAAGTCAAAGACATCATTTTCCACAACTTCGAGCAAATCCTCGGACTTTGCGAGAGGATCAAGTTGCTCATCGATCAGACAGACCATCTGTGCGTATCTCTCTGCATCATTCGTCGCATCTATCTTCTTCGCCTCCCGTTCATCGTTTCTTATTCTAATGTTCCCAATCTGGTTTCTGCTCATCCGCGGCCCTTTTTCTTCAGTTCTGGATGCCTCATGCCTTATTTTATCTCTTGGTCCTACCCGCCCTCGGATGAATGCGCCGCGTCTCTGTGCCGATTGACGTTGCTGTCGATTGCCTTCACCCCTACCTTTGTCGCTCCAATCTTTCTTTTTGCTTACCTTTTGCATCACTCGTCTTTGGCTATAATAGGTTCGCGCTCTGTGTCGCATCATCCCTACGCCCACACTAGTACGCAACCTTTCCTCGTCGGTCATACCCATACTTTGCAGCCCACGCTCGTCCGCCCACATCTTGCTGTCAGGCGTTCGCTTCTTACGTGTTTGCGTGCAAATTCTCCACCGTGCTTCGTGTACTTGTCGAATGCACACCTCGCGTTTGCAACTCGTCGGGGCCGTGTCTTGTTACTTCGGACTGTTGCCAGCTTTAGTCAAATATAGCGACGGGGACGGCGGCAGGCGCAACATGCCCACATCGTCCTTCCCTGCATGCATCTTCGTGCCCGAATTCCCCGGCGAGCTTTGCACACAAACCACGGACCGACTCTCGGGCTGGTTGTACCTGCTCTAGGCTCGGGATTGATCTTGTACATACCTTGGCGATAGCCTCAAGAATGACTATTGTTTTTTTTTTCGTGCAATGAATCGCTCCAAGTTCGGTCGAACTGGAAGGGTGGTCTCCCAAGCGAGACGCGAGAACCGAGCAAGACATGATACGGTTAGTTCGCAGAGGCGGCGACGCCATACTTGATCTCGCGAACGCCGCTAGTAAGGTCTGGACTGATTTGATCTAAAATTGGATCTGTATGCCAGGTGCGCTATGAGTTCTCTTGGTGGCCGTATTATTACGGCAAGTGCTCCTTGTGGCTGGCACCGATGATATGACCGCGGCCAGACGACGCGCGATTCCGTCTGCCAGAACTCGGAAATATCGCGTCCATTGAGAGCCCACATATGTAACACAATGGAGCGAAGCCGTACTTTTGGCTGCCACACATGATAAGTGCTTATTCAGAGATTTAAAGCTGCTCAATTAATTAAATACTGCCGCATTCTACCCAATTCACAGCAACCGCTCTACATCCCCAGAAGTAACACTTTTGGAGGGGCTCAATGTGAAAGTAAAGTCGACTCTTGAGTGTATAATACTATTTTATATCCATCTTGGCATTGTAAGAACACTTTCTGAAGTTTATATGTTTGTTTATTTTGGATGACATCCGAAAGCCAGAAGGATGCGAGTCGAGCAATAGTAAAACTGTACAGAATACGGACTTCCATTACAGCTATGCGGCTTAAATTACAGTCCACGTCGAGCTACATTCAGCATCCCCAAAGTACTGTATGACATTTAGATGACCGTCTCCATCCGATGTTGCCTCCATGATCTGTGCTCTTCGGTACTGGCATGAGGAATAAGGCCCGACATATATGACGGCCATGCGAACTCGGCCATGCGAACTCGGAAGCGATGCTCGGGGTTTGGGAAAATATCAACCAATTTGGTGGATGAGACGTATGACCGCACTTAGATGGTAGTTTGCCATAGGAGTGAAGTATTCAGCGGATCACCGGGATACTGCTCTGTATAATGAGAAATTGGTCCCGCGCAGTGTCTGACCGTGTGCAGACAGTCAACGCGTTCCCACCAGAACTTACAACACATAACGGAACTTGCGTATGTGCGACGCGCAACTCACAGTGGAACTAAAAATCGTCGGCATACTGAGCCAAGGAAAATTGACTAGGAGCTCCCACTTGCGATGCTCAAGCGTGATTGGTGTGGCTAGCTCCAACACTCCTGAATGCACTCAATGTAGTGCTTACACTTTGCTTTGCCGCTGCGGCATTGCCGTGGAGACTGAGTTACGGGGCACATGAGAAGATCCCGGAAGCACTGAACGTAGCACTTCACCTCTTCGCAACATCAGGAAAAAGTACGGGGCTACATAGCGGCCCTCGTTCCTACATAGCCGCCATAGGCCCGTGGGTCTCATCGCGGACATCGCCATGCAAGATATGGTGAGTCTTACTGCCAGGTGGTATGATTCCACACCATTTCTGTCTAATCACAGCTATTACAGTTCTCCGAGGGGGCGATTATGGTCGTTTCGGCGACGTCTCGGCAAATTCCAAAAATAGAGTGCTAATAAAGGTAGCCACGGGGCTATGGCGGCTATGGCACTATGTGGCTATATAGTGCTGTGGAGTGCTATGTATTTGGCCGGATTTTTCCTGATGAAGTAACAGGTCGTTCGACCACTCTTTTCCAGCGCTTTGAGCCTTTCTACATCCCAGAGACTGTCAGAATGAGACTATTGTAGGGGCTTATGGCCCTCCACCATGCGAAAGTCCATCGGCTTGACATTAACCGCCACGCTTGTACGAAGACGGACCAGCCGGGCACTAGTACGCGGCGCGCGCCGGCTTTCGCCGGAGTCACGCCTCGCCGCGTGCCAGCTAGCGCACCGACCGCCGCGGGTGAACTCGAGGCCAAATCACGAGTGTATGGGCCAGCGGATGGCTGAGTAGACCGAGCAAGCCGCAAGTACCCGAGTATTGGGGCCGATACGGGCAAGGTCGTTGCCACCACGACCGGCCGGATCGTTTCACGACGGATCTCGCCACGACCCGCGCACGCATAGTCGGTAATCGGCCCCGAGCATACAGCTGGCTCATGCGCGCGAAGGTGCCCCAGCGAGGGCTGCCCCTCTGGACGAACGTCTTCCTTCGGTCCGAGGACTCCCCCCCCCCTCTCTCTTTCGCCTCGAAAGATCGCGCAATCACGAAAGACAAATATGCGGGCAGCATCAGCGTATCAAGATGCGCGGCCGACAGGATCTCTCGGTTTCGACTCTGGAGGCCGCAAACCCGATTCGTATAGCGACCAATGGGCTCCCCGCGCGCCCGGAACCCGTAAAAATCAACTCTGTAGCCAGAAGCAGTGAAACTAGCAACTAATGTATGTAAGAGTGTTGCAAGTATTGATAGAGAATAATAAGTTACTTTTCCCTCAGTATCGAACATATCGACCGCCCTCGAAAGACAACCGCCTAAGCTCATCTCTTCTTCCTCACGTCCGTGCCTTCGCTCAGCATTCTCGTCAGCCCAAACTGTCCGCTTAAGTTTTACAGTATATTCGTATCGACGACAGGCGGGTTCAACTTGCTAGACACAGGTGCCGACCTCGCGCACTCCCCCCGATCCGGAAATCTACACTATATTGTCTGCTGACTAATTTGACTCGAAAGATGTGGGACCCGCTCGTAAACGTAAAGGTGAACAAACATCTGTGCAGGAGGCGCATAACTGCACAGGACTTTCCACCCAAGCTACCAGCTAGTCACAACCATGTCAGCGGCAATGATACAAAGTAGACGGATCACACTGTTTGCCACCATACGAAGTGAGTTGCCGCAAACAGCAATGTGGATTGTCTTTTTTGTGTGATGAAAATTGCCGCCGAAGTCGCATCTACTCTTGATTGTCTGCTCTAACACAATCGAGAGTGCGCAGCGCGAGATCTCCGTCACTTCCTTGCTGGAACAGACCAGTAACGTGAAATAATATGTATGGGTCTACACGGAGATCTTCAGATCGTTCCGAATCAGGTCTCACGGTCTGGCCATGGTTTAGACAATGCTCCCAGCGAACAATAGAAGCTGATGTAAAAGGCATTGAGGTTCTCGCTCACCTAGGAGCTAATTTGGTGCTCCTAAGTGCTGCGCTTCTGGTGAAGGGGTGGACGGAGTACGCAGCTTGAATACTGAGCAGTCGACGCTTCATGATCTCAGGCATAGTTCTATTCGCACGTCATCCATATGTCGGTCGCAATAAGATATGTTTCAATTTATTTTTGTAAAGCACTATGGGACAGGTCTTTTTGTTCTTCGAAGTTGGTACGCCGCCGAAATCGTCCAGACGTGCATCCGAAGTCGATGCGGAATCTGCTAGCATCAGCACTCGACCATTTTGAGGTGGCCCGCCGATTTCTAGTTTGGCGAAAGCCACAGGAATAGTAGCGGAGAACGCTGCAGTTGAAGGTCACGATAGCGCATGGTGCCTTCGATTCCCCTTTGTGTGTGTGTGACCTCTGCCGTCTCCTAGTCTCTAGTCCTACGAAAGGTTAATTTTCACCCCACGGGTCACATTATTCTTAATGTAAATGATTGTATCTGTTGGTACATGTTCGGATTGAAATCGAGTTGACTTGACTTTTATATTCTCAACCGCACAGTTCACGAAGGTTGGCAGTGGCCGATCATCGAACATTGCCAAGAAGTTGGCTTTCGGCTGAGCGTCTGGGGGCATCTCGCCAATCGTGGTGGCAAAGTTTACTCGACACCCGACTTACGATTCGCGATAATCCGCTTTAAGCCTCCGATTTCATACGGTGTCCGGACGCTTCCTGATTAGATCAAAACCTGGTGGTACTGTAGTAGCTGCGTGTACCATATAAAAGCGGTATCGGCTGCTGCAATTGCTCAGGCAGAAGCTAAACCCTACCCAACGGCCTTCAGTCATGCAGTTCCTCGCGCGTCTTGCCACCATCGCACTCCTCGCGTTCACCGTTGTCGCGGCGCCGACGCCATCAACTGGCGATGACGCAGGCGTCGACAATTGTGGGTGTTACCTGGGCGAATTTGTGCTTAACCGCTGACATTACTATCTCCAGTTTGCCCTCTCGACGGTGAACTCGTCAACATATCGTGCATCTAAGCGTGTTAGATGGGTGACGGGACCAGTTCACTACGATGTACCCTTCCGTGTGATGTAGTTTTGTTGTAACCAGTTTCTTGATCCGCTGTCTTCAAGTCGCGATGCAAGCAATGAGATCATACCGGCAGTGATCAAGACATGGTTCAAAGCAGCTACAACGTTTTCGCTTACTGAAAAGCAATGATGCTGCAAATTAAGACGGCGAGATGTAGCCAGCGAGAATGCAGGAGCCCGGCTGTGACAACAGTAAACAACAACTTTCTTGCAACAATTGCCGAAAAGTGGTACAATATAGTTAGAAGCAAGCAGTTCCGCCAGCCAGAGTTGTGGCATCGTACACCTCAGAATCTGATTAAAATGTGCCATGGGTAGCAACATCAAACTTGACGATCCGCTGCTTGACCTGTACAATGTCATCGCGCGGCGCCGCAGCATAGCTAGGCGTCTCACCAAGCTATTCAGCAGCTGAGAAGTCTTTCACTTCGTAGGTACTTTAGCTCATTCCGCTGATAGCACGCTTCCAGCTCATTGTAGGGCCGTTCCACGTCCACGCCGCGAGCGCTCTCGTGTCTCTATGTAGAGGTGACACCGAGATCGATTCCACTGCGCACCTCGAGATCCTTGTGACGTTGCTCGAGATCTTTGTCGCGTGAGCGCTCTTACTGAAGAAGCTGGCGCATCCCCTGCTGACTGAGTAGGTGGTCTGAGCGGCGGTATTCTGACAGCGGCGTGGAAGAGACAGGGCACACGTGACCATTGTATCTTCGCGGCGTTCATAAGACAATTCCGAGTTTCCGATCGCGAAGTGTCCAGCTGAGGTAAGTGAGAGCCTGAAGGCGCGGTCCAATCACCTGGAGGCATAGCCTAAGTACGTGATCCTCGCAATTCGCACGATTCTTCCGCGCGAATCCCCTGATGACAGGCGCTCGTCGGCTGTGCCCCTGTGCGCACTCCCTCTCCTTTCGATCGCGTCACGGCTTTTCAGCCACCTGCTCTCTCCTTTTTTCCTTTTGCTCGCGCATATGGCCGTCCGATTTCCGAGATGCGTGAATACCGTATACCCCTCCGGCGGTGGTCCAGAATCTCACCCGAGCTGCCAATAATCTGGATACATCCTGGGTGAGTTGAAGCTTGACTTGTACATGTGCAGCACGTGCTAACTACCTCTTCAGCAGACAGCTTTCGATCCTAAGAGTAGTGGGCGTGTTCCGGTCGTTGCGCGTGAGATCGCATCTGCTATCAGCTGGTCATGCCAGAATGGTAGACTTACTTACCGGCGAGGACCTCTCCCCTGCTGTCCTTGCTACAATCACGGTTGCTCAGTCGTGTGTCTGTTGTCATTTCGCAGTGAGAATGGTCGCTGACTTGTAGTGGTTGTATACAGTATGATGGACGAGTGCTGCCGCCACCTCGACGGTCACAAAAATCGAAGCCAAATACAGAAATTGACGACACTCAGGACCATGAACAGTCTTATGGCCGATTACGCGGCGGGTTTCACTGAAGTCTTAGCTATTCTTCAAATCAAATCCAACTCGTGCAAGCTCATCGACGACCCTAAGACGACCGTGTTCTCCGTGACTGTCGAAGAATACACCCTCAATGTCGTGGGTGCTCGTCATACTGCGCTCGACGCGACGTACGACACCTTCAAGCTAGGGCTCATGGGCCTTGCGAGCATCACCGATGGCATGTTCTGGCCGCTCAAGGCTGCTCCACAAACCGCCATGATGGTCCTGACTCAACTGGAGGTATGACTGTGACACTGTTTGGAATACATTTGACCAATAGTTGGTAGTTCTGGCGGTCTGCGGAGCCAAAGTCGATCAACTTCTGCAATCTATCCAGGCATACATGGACTTGCTTTCAAAGCAGGAGGCAACATCGTCGCAGGAGGACGTCCTCCTGCCCGAGATCCAGAGGTTCTTCGCGTGCGTGGTACTCAATTCATATCCATTCTGCGCTCACCCTGCGAAGTATATTACAAGTCATCTCCGTCCGCTTACGCATCTTTCGCTCGACCGATAAAGTAGTGAAGCTGCTCACAGCGCAACGAATACAGGCAATGGTTACCGACGCAATAGCTCAACTTCAAGCCGCTCGCGAACAGCTAAT
>JAGTJP010000728.1:0-10099 GCA_020744175.1 Auriculariales sp. MPI-PUGE-AT-0066
TGGAAGCAGCAGACGCTTTCACAGACCACATGAAGGAAGCTTTGCAGGAAGTGCAGTCAGCAATGCAGAAAGCGCAAGAGGATATGGTGTGCTACTACAATCGTGGGCAGAGACGAAGGCACAGAGTTCGCTGTTGTGACAAGGTGTGGCTCAGTTCAAAGAACATCACGACTATGCACCCATCGCAAGCTCGACGACAAGTGGCTTGGCCCTTACACGATCATGCAGAAGTTGTCCAAGAACACGTACAAGAGAAATGGGGCAGTGCATATACAGCATGGGAAATAAGCGTGGGTCCGGATGCAAACGGATCAAACTACCGAATCGGGAATAGGGGCCGAGAAAGGAATGGGAAAAGAGACCAAAATGTTGTGGGACCCTGACACTCCTCTTCTTCCTGGCTGCGCAAACGGATCGGAGGTGGCGCGACACGATTGGGGATTGTGTCTGGATTGAAGTGGCACAGGAGCGAGATGTGGAACCTGGGTGGATCTTCATGTGCGCTGGTAAGCAACTTGTACATGTTCTTGGACAACTTCTGCATGATCGTGTAAGGGCCAAGCCACTTGTCGTCGAGCTTGCGACTGGGGTGCATAGTCGTGATGTCTTTGAACTGAGCCACACCTTGTCACCAACAGCGAACTCTGTGCCTTCGTCTCGCCACGATTGTAGTAGCACACCATATCCTCTTGCGCTTTTGCATTGCTGACTGCACTTCCTGCAAAGCTTCCTTCATGTGGTCTGTGAAAGCGTCTGCTGCTTCCATACTCTCGCACACAGG
The DNA here is from genome assembly GCA_020744175.1 of Auriculariales sp. MPI-PUGE-AT-0066. Taxonomy (NCBI): domain Eukaryota; kingdom Fungi; phylum Basidiomycota; class Agaricomycetes; order Auriculariales; species Auriculariales sp. MPI-PUGE-AT-0066. The sequence goes on from JAGTJP010000728.1 coordinate 782, forward strand.
TTCAAAGCCCATGCGTGGATGTTTTGCCATGTGCGGTGTCGTGCACAGGTTTCAAGCCCAGTGTGGATGTTTGCCATGTGCGGTGAAGAAGGGTGTTTGTTGGATAGACGCTTCACGCAATTGTTGTTCGCGAATTCCACCATGGGGAGGAGCTTTACCAATCGTCTTGTCGCTCATTGCAGAAGAGACACATACTGCTCTATTTCTTGATTGAGGCGTTCGTCTGGTCCGTCTGTCTGAGGGTGATACACCATACGGGCATTTGTCAGGGCGACGCTAGGAGCGCGGCGATGAGAGCAGATCTGGCTAGATCGTACTCGAGGCGAAGAGGGAAGCGACTACAAGCGTAGAGGCAACCACAACCACCAGGAGTCTTGATGTGAGCGATGGACTTAGGGGTCGCGCTAGAAGCGGGATATCCGAGAGAACAAGACTGGGGCGGGAAGTTCCGACGGACCGACGCACATATGAAGCTAGCGCGACTATCAAACATGACCAAACAAGGATGCAGACATATGTAATTGGATACTGGGAACGCACGCGCGAGGTTATTTGGTAGCATATAGGGGGTCAGGGCAGGAGAAATGGAAAAGGAAGGGAAAATAGGAAAATATTCGTGGGACCATGACAGTACCCCCTCTTTTAGATGCGGCGCCTCGACGCAACAGGATTTGATTTACGCATCTCCCGCGTGCCAATCGCGCGCAGGTGCGCTCGTCTGGGAGCGTGTCGTCAACGCCGGTGGGGGGACTATGCGCGTCCATGGCCTGCTTGTGTCGTTCCGCTGCGCGCTCGAAGAAGTCAGGTGGCATGATAGACCTATCGATGAGTCCACGCGCGCGCGCAGGGCGTTGCTGTGGGGGGAGCGCGCGCTGCGCGTCCGGGTGTTCGCGATAGAATGCCGCCACAATGCGCGGCGCGTGCTTGAGGTTCTCCGCAGGGACCAGAGATTGTTTTCGCGCGTAAACCCTTCCACTGACTAGGAACTGCAACTGGCGATAGTGAAGCCTCGAAGTTCTCGATGCGCTCCACCTCATACTCCTCTTCTTCCTGTCCGCGCAGGCGGATCGGAGGCGGGGGGAGGCGCGACGCGTTAGGGATGGTATCAGGATTGAACCGTCGCAGCAGCGAAATGTGAAAGACGGATGGATCTTCATCTGCGTGGGGAGTCGCAGCTTGTACGCGTTCTTGGACAGTTTTTGCACGATCGCATAAGGCCCTAGCCATTTGTCGTCAAGCTTGCGACTCGGACGCGTGGTGGTGATGTTCTTCGAGCTGAGCCACACTTTGTCGCCGACTGCAAACTCAGTGCCTTCGTCTCGACACAATTGTAGTAGCGCGCCATGTCCTCCTGCGCCTTCTGCATGCTGACTGCGCCTCCTGCAGCGCCTCCTTCATGCGGTCTGTGAACGCATTGGCCGCCTCCACATTGCTCTCGCGCGTGGGTTCTAAGCCCATGCGCGGGTGTTCGCCATGCGCGTTGAAGAAGGGTGTCTGCTGAATTGACGCGTTTCACGCGGTTATTGATCGCGAACTCCACCATAGGGTAGAGCTCCGACCAGTCATCCTGGCGCTCGTTGCAGAAAAGGCGCAGGTACTGCTCGATTTCTTGGTTGAGACGCTCAGTCTGACCGTCCGTCTGAGGGTGGTACGCCGTGCTAGGCATAGCCTTGATCCCAAGTTTTTTGAAGACAGCGTTCATGAAAGCCGAGACGAACTGGGGACCCAATCTGAGATCACTCCATCAGATAAGCCATGTTGAGACCAGACTTTCTCGAGCCAGAGGTTGGCTATTCCTTCCGAGTTGACTTGCTCAGTCGTCTTTGCCATGTGCACGCGCTTTCCCAAGCGATTCTACCGCGACCCAGATCGAATCGTAACCCTTGCTCTCCGGCAGTCCCACGATGAGATCGCAGGTCGCGTACTGCCAGCGGCGCGTAGGTACGGCATTAGGCATCAGCGGGCCGAGTGGCGCTGAGGGAAAATCTTCGTCCTGTTGCAAGCATCGCAGCCTTTGACATAAGCCGCTATATAGCGAGTCATATTAGGCCACCAGTAATTACGCGACACCAACTCGTACGTCCGCCAACGTCCGGGGTGTCCTGCAATTAAGCTATCATGATGCGCGGCTACCACGCGCCGGCGCAAGTCTCCGTCTTTAGGGACGTAGACCTTGCCACGGTACAGGGTGAGACCATTCTCTTGCGACCACTCGCTGTTGCGCAGACCACGACGCTCGAGATTTGCTAGTGTGGCAAGACCCAGCGTGACGACTTCGTCGAGTTCTACGGCGTTTTTGATGTCGCGCATGAGCGCCTGCTCGCCCTGGTTCGCGGGAACCTGCCGCGCCGATCTCCCTAAGACCTTGATCCACTCAGGTTTGAGCAAAATGACGTTTTCATTGTCATGCTCCACCCCCTCCTTATGATCTGGTCGCCTCGACAGAGCATCAGCCTTGGCCATAGACTTGCCAGGCTTGTGTTCCATGGCAAAGTCAAACCTAGACAAGTACAAAGACCAGCGCGCCTGCCTACGATTGAGCTTTTGCGCCGTACGGAAGTACTGGAGGTTGCGATGGTCTGACCACACCTCGAACTTGTGCTCCGCGCCTTCCAAGAAGTGCCGCCATTCCTCCAGAGAGCGGACGATAGCGAGCATCTCCTTGTCGTGATCTCATAGTTGCGCTCAGGAGCTGTGAGAGACTTCGACATGTAGGCGACTGGGTGCCACTTGTCATCGTCTGAGAGCTGCGAGGACTGCGCCGAGGCAAAGTCTGAGCTGTCGGACTCTACGCGGAAAGGGCGCGTCGCGCTTGGTAAGACCAGTACCGGTTCTGAGGTGATGGCTTGCTGGAGCGCCTTGAACGCGGCCTCTTGCGCGGAGACCACTCCCATTCACGATCCTTTTGGGTGAGATCGTGCATAGGGCGCGATGCGCGAGTAGTCTTTGACGAAGCGCCGGTAGAAGTTGGCGAAGCCTAGGAACTGCTGAACCTCCAGGACGTTGCGCGGCGTAGGCCATTCCAACTCCGCGTATCTTCGCTGGATCCATGCGCACGACTCCATGACCATGATCAACCCAAGTAGTCGATGAGTTCCGACTCGAAGGTGCACTTCTCCGGACGGGAACAGTTGTTGTCCTTAGTATGCGCAAAACCGCCTGGTGATCTCGCGCAACTCCTCCTTGTCTCAGCGTAGATCAGGATGTCGTCCATATAGATGATGACCTTCCCGCGCGACAGCAGATCGTGAAAGAGGTCGTTCATCATCGTTTGGAAGGTACTCGGCGAGTTGCTCATCCCAAAGAACATGACCAGGGGTTCGTAGAGTCCGCGATTTGTGGCAAAAGCGGCCTTCCATTCATCTCCCTCCTTACGCGCACGTTGTTGTACCCCAGCGAACGTCGAACTTGGTGAAGTACTTCGCCTTCTGGAGCTTATTGACTAGCTCCTCGATCAAGGGCAGCGGGTAGCTGTTCTTAATCGTGATGGCGTTCAACTTGCGGTAGTCCTGACGAGGCGCAGGGAGCCGTCCTTCTTCTTGATAAAGAAGACAGGTGCGGCCAAAGGCGACTTTGAAGGACGAATGCGGCCGAGTCAGGTCTCTTCGAGAAATGCGTCGAGTTCCTTCTGCCTCCTTGGGCGAGAGGTTATAGACCTTGGTTCGCGCGGGCATCTCTGCGTCGGGTTTAAGTTCGATCGCATGATCCCAGGGTCGTCGCGGAGGTAGTTCATCGAATTTCTCCTTGTCAAAGACCTCTCGGTACTCGTGGTAATCGATGGTACGAGCCTCGAAGGTTTTTGCCGACATCGGCTTGTCCCTGTTGCGCGAGTTCCTGAGACTTGGTGGCATGCGCGCGCACATGCTCCTCCCAGATCTGGGAGTGCACTATGGTTGCGAAAACGCGATCCTCTTCGTCCCAGTCCTCTTCCCATACGTCCTCATCATCCAAATCGTGTTCCACGCTTGGGAGCGCGAACTCCTCCTGTCCGGTCGAAGTAACGCGCACGTGCAGCGCGCGCGCTTTCTTCTTCAGTCGTAACAACGATTCGCGAGGTGCTTGAGCTGCGCGCCGCTGTTGTGCGTTTGTAGCGCCAACCAGCTGCGCGCTGGGCGCTTATTAGGCACTTGCGCTGGCGCTTGTTCGCGACTCGTCGTCGACTTAACCGAAGCTGCTTCCACACCTGGCGGGGTGCTTCCGCTTTTCGTAGAGATCATTTGACCGGAGGCCAACCCGCGGTATATCCAAATCCGCGCGCGAGTTGCAGCCCGCGGGGCAACGGGTCATTTCTACCGTGCCCTGTCTCCAACTGATATCGGGATCGTGCTTTTTCAGCCACGAAAACCCGAGAATGACATCTGTCTTCCCCAAAGAACAGATAGCAAAAGTAATGCGCTCGGTGTGACTACCAAAGCGCACTATGAGGTCGACTATTTCCTTAATCGAACCTCCCTCGTTGAGCGTACCATCCACATTGTAGACTGGGATGACACGCTCGAGCTTCCTCGTTTGCAGATTGTTTGCGCACGAATGACTCATTGATGAATCGCCCGTCGCTCCACAGTCGATAAGAGCGGGCTCGCCACGGATCCACGATCGTCCAAGCCTTCTAGCAGCAGGGGATCGTGATCTCACGCGCGATGTTGGCTGACCTGATGTAATAGCGATAGTCGGGGTCAGCGGCTAAGGCTTCTGAAAGAAGAGACACGAAAATTGGTTCCCTCGAAGATGATGTGCAAGAGCTATATTGTCGTGATCTATACATTCTTCGATTTCAAGGGAACTGAACCGGTTGGCACCGCGAGCCGTGTCTTTACTCGCGGGCCTCTTCAAAAACCTGAGGGGCGGCCGTGGTGCTGGCCGCGACCACTTCTCCTCGTGCCGCTGCAAGAGCGCGCGACGGCTGTGGCAATCCGCTCTTCGATGGAGCGAACTGACATGGGGCAGGGCATCACCCCGGTAGTGGCCGAGGTTGCCACACGCGAAGCATTGACAGTCGCGCGGTCTGCGCGACCGCGTCCTCTGGTTGCATCGACGTCCATAGGGCGAACATCGGGTCTCTGGGTGGCGCGCGGGGTTGGGATAGTGACGGCCGCTGGGAGCGTCACCGCCTTGGCTGGCGCAGGGGTTGGCTTGGTTGCCGCAGTGCGCGAAGAGCGAGTGAAGGTTTGCATCTCGCGCCACTGCATTTCCTGGTCGCGCGCAGCCTGCTGCAGGTCCTCCAGCGTGGTAGGGACTGGGGTCTTGCGGTACACCGCGTTGAGGGCTGCGGTACTAAGCCCCTTTGAAGCGAAAGGCCAGGTCGACTGGGCCAAAGCCCGCTTTGTCGCTGTACGACTCAAACTCCGTATGTACTCCTCAATGGAGCGGGAGCCTTGGACACAGACGCGAGCGCGGCTTGAGCGCGTGCACGTTCATCTGGGTTGGTGAAGCGACGGTCGAAGTCCGCCTCGAAAGCCTGGAAGTCCGTAAGGGGCGCGACCTTCCATAGGGCCTCGGTGACGTTGCTGGCCCAAGTGGCCGCTGTGCCCTTCTTCATGTAGGACAGCATGAAGCGCAGTTTGGCTGCGTCGTCTGGGAACTCGCGAGTGTTGCCTTGGAAATAAGCCAACACTCTTGCTTGAATTTGCGACCCTTGTCGCGCGTGCCGTCGAATTCTGAAGGCACGGAGACCTTGGTGCGAGACGGGGCGACGATAGGAGCGCCAGGAACAGCAGTTGGTGTGGCAGTCGCGTTATTGACAGCTGCTTGGCGAGTCTGGCTGCGATCGCGCGTTCCATGCGCAACTCGCTTTGTAGGTCGGCGATTGCTCCTCCAGGGTACGCTGAGGAGGCGTATGCATGCCCTCGGGCCTGAGTCGTCGTGAGGTGCACTGAAAGTGCCTGGGAGTCCACGTCGTTCGGGCATTGCTGTACGCGAAGATAAAGTATGTCTCTACTGAGACGATACAACTTGCGATGGCGATGAAAGAGATCCGATTGACGCAGGACAGTGGTGGTTGTTGGGGAGTCTTGTTCTACTGTCAGGGCGACGCTAGGAGCGCGGCGATGAGAGTAGATCCGACTGGATCGTACTCGAGGAGAAGAAGAAAGCGACTGCAGTGCAGCGGCTAACACAACCACCAGGAGTCTTTGCTATGAGCGATGGATCAAGGGGGCGCTAGAAGCGGTAATCCGATGTTATTAATATGTATGTAATCGTGAGGGGACATGCGCTAACCTAGAAGCGGTAATCCGATGAGAACAAGACTGGGGAGGGAAGTTCCGACGGACCGACGCGAATATGAAGCTAGCGCGACTATCAAACAAGACCAAACAAGGATGCAGACATACGTAATTGGATACTGGGAACACGCGCGCGAGGTTATTTGGTAGCATATAGGGGGTCAGGGCAGGAGAAATGGAAAAGGAAAGGAAATAGACAGAAATATTCGTGGGACCATGACAGTGGGAGTCGGCTTGGTCGCTGCAGTGCGCGACGAGCGAGTGAACGTCTGCATCTCGCGCCACTGCATTTCTTGATCGTGCGCAGCCTGCTGTAGGTCCTCCAGCGTCGTCGGGACGGGAGTCTTGCGGTACACCGCGTTGAGAGCCGCAGTGCTGAGGCCTTGCTTGAAGCGGAAGGCAAGATCGACTGGGCCAAAGCCCGCCTTGTCACTGTACGACTCAAACTCCGGATATACTCTCGATGGAGTGTGAGCCCTGAGCCACCGATGCGAGCGCGGCTTGAGCGCGTGCTCGTTCGTCTGGGTTGGTGAAGCGGCGATCGAAATCCGCTTCAAAGGCCTGGAAGTCCGCATAAGGGGAGCGTCCTTCCATGAGAGCCTCTGTAATGTTGCTGGCCCAGGTGGCCGCCGTACCCTTCTTCATGTACGAGAGCATAAAGCGCTGCTTGGCAGCATCGTCGGGAACTCGTGCGTGTTGCCCTCGAAGTAGAGCCAGCACTCTTGTTTGAACTTGCGACCTTTGTCGCGTGTGCCGTCAAACTCGGATGGCACGGAGACTGGTTGCGTGTGAGTGGCAAGGCGTTTTGCGCCAGCAGCAGGAGCAGCCGCTACGTTGTTGACAGCCGCTTGAGCGAGTCTGGCTGCGATTGCACGCTCCATGCGGAGTTCGCTCTGAAGATCGGTGATTTGTTCCTCCAGGGTGCATTGAGGAGGCGTGTGCATGCCCTCGAGGCCTGCGCTCGTCTTGGGGTGCACTAAAAGTGCCCGGGAGTCCCGTCGTTCGGGCATTGGTGAAAACTTCTCGGTTTGAGTAGCTGACACGCGTGCAAGAACGAGTTCAGATCTCGATGTGCGATTTCTCGGTTTGAGTAATCAACACACGCGATCTTACTGAAAAGTGGTGGTGGTTGTTGGGAGTCTTGTTCTACTGTCAGGGCGACGCTAGGAGCGTGGCGATGAGAGCAGATCTGGCTAGATCGTACTCGAGGCGAAAGAGGGAAGCGACTACAAGCGTAGAGGCAACCACAACCACCAGGAGTCTTGATGTGAGCGATGGACTTAGGGGTCGCGGCTAGAAGCGGGATATCCGAGTTATTATTGAGTATGTAATCGTGAGGGACATGCGCTAACCTAGAAGCGGGATATCCGAGAGAACAAGACTGGGGCGGGAAGTTCCGACGGACCGACGCACATATGAAGCTAGTGCGACTATCAAACATGACCAAACAAGGATGCAGAATATGTAATTGGATACTGGGAACGCACGCGCGAGGTTATTTGGTAGCATATAGGGGGTCAGGGCAGGAGAAATGGAAAAGAAGGGAAAATAGGCAGAAATATTCGTGGGACCATGACAGCATTGCTTTAATCCCGCAGCTTCTTGAAAACCACGCTCATGAAGGCCGAGACGAACTGAGGACCCCAATCTGAGATGACTCCATCGGACAGGCCATGCTGAGACCAGACTTTCTCTAGCCACAGGTCAACTATGCCTTCAGAGTTGACTTGCTCAGTCGTCTTTGCGATGTGAACGCGCTTTCCCAGGCAATCGACCGCAACCCAGATAGAGTCGTATCCCTTGCTCTCGGTAGGCCCACAATGAGATCACAAGTCGCATATTGCCAGCGGCGCATAGGTACGGTGTTAGGCATCAGCGGACCAAGTGGCGCATGAGGGAAGATCTTTGTTCTGTTGCACGCTTCACAACCCTTGACATAAGCCACTATGAAGCGAGTCATGTTAGGCCACCAGTAATTGCAAGACACCAACTCGTACGTCCGCCAACATCCAGGGTGCCCTGCAATCAGGCTGTCATGATGCGCGGCTACCACGCGCCAGTGTAAATCTCCGTCTTTAGGGACATAAAACTTGCCACGGTAAAGGGTGAGGCAATTCTCCTGAGACCATTCACTATTGCACAGACCACACCGCTCAAGGTTTGCTAGTGTGGCAGGCCAAGAGTGACGACTTTGTCGGGTTGACGGCGTTCTTGATGTTGCCCAAGAGCGCCTGCTCTCCCTGGTTGGCTGGAACTTGGCCGCGCCGATCACCCAGGACCTTGATCCATTCAGGTTTGAGCAGAACGATGTTTCATTGTCATGCTTCACCCCTCTTTATGATCTGGTCACCTCGACAGAGAATCGGCCTTAGTCATAGACTTGCCCGGCTTTGTTCCATGGCAAAGTCAAACCTAGACAGATACAGAGACCAGCGCTTGCTGCCGACGATTGAGCGTTTGTACTATGCGGAAGTACTGGAGTTGTGATGGTCCGACCACACCTCGAACTTGTGCTCCGCACCTTCCAAGAAGTGCCTCCATTCTTCAAGGAGTGAACGATAGCGAGCATTTCCTTGTCAGGATCTCGTAGTTGCACTCTGGCACTGTGAGAGACTTTGACATATAGGCGACTGGGTGCCACTTGTCATTGTCCAAGAGCTGTGAGAGAACTGCACCGATGGCAAAGTCTGAACTGTCCGACTACTAACAGAAAGGTCTCGTTGCACTTGGTAGGACTAGCACTGGTTCTGAGGTGATGGCCTGCTGAACACTTTGAACGTGGCCTCCTGTGTAGAGGACCATTCCCACTCGTGGTCTTTTTGGGTGAGATCATGCATGGGGCGAGCGATGCGCTAGTAGTCCTGATGAAGCGTTTATAAAAGTTGGCGAAGCCCAGGAACTGTTGGCCATTAAGCTACACCACATATCTTTGCAGGATCCATGCGCACAACTCCATGACCAATGATCAATCCCAGATAATCGATGAGCTCTTCTCGAACGTGCACTTCTCTGGACGAAGGAACATGTTGTTGTCCTTGAGTATGGCGCAGAACCACCTGAGTGATTTTGCGCAACTCCTCCTTGGTCTCAGCGT
>JAGTJP010000729.1:0-10098 GCA_020744175.1 Auriculariales sp. MPI-PUGE-AT-0066
CGCTCCTGCCATGCGAAGGCCCTATTTACAGCAAACCGCTCCCAGGCCTGGGGTGGTAAGACATCCATCCCGCTGGAAGCGTGGAACGACCGGTTCGTGCAATTCTTGCACTCAAGTGGCACGCGACGAAGAGGCACAAACCGTCAGAGGACCACCCGCATTCACCTCTATGCCCCTGCCATCTTCCCAGACCACAAGCTCCACGAGCTCTGGCGCAAAGCCCTCCTGGGCATGGAGAAGCAAAGGTGCCGCTGGGAAACAACCTTGGCCACGGAAAACGCTGCACCACCCTGTGGAAGTGCTTCTACTGCACGCAGCGTGACCACGACACCAGCACCTGCCCAATACTGCAGCACCCAGGATGGGATGCAAGCTTTATTGCCAACGAGGAACTGCACCAGCACAAGAAGGCCGAGAAGCAGGCCAACCGTGCCGGAAACAGTGGCGGCAACCACTACGACGGCGGCGGCAGACCCAAGCGTAACGGATACTCAGGAGGTCACAGCGGGAGCCGCAGCAACGGCACCTACCGCGGTGGATCGAGCAACCGCGGACAGGGCAGAAAACTCATGCTCCCATACAATTAGCCCCTCCCTTTCTGACATTGCCTCCCATTGCCCCCCCCAACCCAACTCCCCCCCTCACGAGTATCATGATGTCCCGGTAGCTCAGTTTAATGCACTTCTTATTGACAACGTACAGGACCTTGCGCGAGACCACGAGCTGACCCAAAACAGTGTTCCGGAGCCGCCACCACTACTGCCACCACCGAACCTCCACCTCTACGCAGCCCTCACCCGCCCGCACCAACTGCCTGGATGCAGCGTCCCCAACGCAGACAGATGAACCAACGCCCCTTCTTGAGCCTACCCAGCACAACCCTGCCTGACCGCCTCAACAAAATGCGAACCCGCGAGATGCTGAGTATTGAATCCCTCAACCTCATGGCCGCGGCTGTGAGCTGGGCACACGCATAAGCAGAAGTGAAAAGTGGAGAGACCTGAACACCACATACTCTCGCGGAGGGTAGGGATCCTGGCCGTGCAAGAGACACACTTGCTCGAAAGTCATGTAGTCACACTCCATGAGACCTATCGCGACCTTCACATTCTCAATTCATCATTCCCTGACCTGCCAAACCAAGGAGGAGTAGCGGTAGTACTGAACAAGCACCTTGTCCGCACCGAAAGCGCACGGCACTGGAACCTGATCCCGGGAAGAGCAATCCTAGTCAGCATCGACTGGCACCACGGCCAACGGCTTGCTCTCCTTGCCGTGTATGCACCTACCAATCCCACAGACAACCGCGCCTTCTGGTACGATGTACGAGATGCCCTCATTGCCGCTGGCGCACGAGTTCCAAAGCCCCAAGTTCTGCTTGGTGATCTCAATATGGTGGAATCAGCTGCAGACCGGTTTCCTGCTCACCTGAACACCCAAGACGCCTCAGCGTCCTTCCTGGAGCTGATGGCTTGGCTGGACCTTGTCGATGGCTGGCGAAGAATGAACTCAAGACTGCACCGCCCCACTTTCCGCAGCGCAACCCGCGAACACACTCCAGAATCGACCGCATCTACTTGTCAGAAGAACTGTTTACAGTCAGCCGAAACTGGCAGATCCCGTGTCAGCCTGGTGCAGAACGGACCACTCACCAGTCAGTGTCGAACTCGTCAATGCAAGCATGCCATTTGTCGGCCCTGGCCGCTGGACCATGACCTCAAAACACATGACACTTCGAGACTTGTGGGAGCGAGTGGAAGACATAGCAAGCCACTGCTGGAGGAGGCCGAGAGGGAATTGCTTCACAACCCGGGACAAAGGGAGTCATCCAACGTGCTTGGACCAAAGCCAAAGACCGTTGGGCTCAGGAAGCCCGAGACCAGGAGAGAAAGCGAGGTGCGCGGAATGACGAGTACCTCCGCAAGCTTGAAGGAGATGTGGTAACAGCAGAACAACGTGCAGCGGATGCGAGATTACACGGGAGGAGCTGGCAGACGACACCTGCACCCTGAGGGAACGCATCAACACAGAGAAGAAGGCGAAACGAGCAAGGAGACACAGAAGAGCACATGCAAACACCATGTTTACAAAGGAGTCCGGCTCAGCGGAGTGGTGGAAGAAGGGCCGTGAGCGCAAACAGCGTGAAATCCTACCAGGATTGCAGGACCCAACTAACTCCATGTCACAATCAAACGGACCGATGAGATGGCGGAAGCTGCACGCAACTACCACGACAGCCTGCAGGACAAAGACATCAACACGCAAGATCAACGTGCACAAGACATTGAGGATGTGATGAGCTACGTCAAGCCTATCCCGCCCGACCTCGAGAGGAACAGACTCAGCCTGGCACCGTCCCAAGAGGCTATCCGCACAACGATTTGCCAGGCACCAAATGGATCTGCCGCAGGCCTCGACGGCTTCATATACGAGTTCTTCAAGATTGTGGACCGACGCTGGCTCGAGTCGGAAAACAAAGGTTTCAATATTGCCCACTTCCTCGAGCTGCTCTTCACCGAAATTCAGGAACAGGGTCTCATCGAAGGATCGACCTTCTCGGATGGCTGGATGTGCCCGATCTACAAAGGGAAAGGAGCAAAGGATCAGATTCAAAACCATCGACCTATCACCTGCCTGAATGTAGACTACAAGCTTTTTACCCGGACACTCACCTCACAGCTTGGAGAGATTGCTCCGGAACTTGTCCACCCCTCGCAAAGCGGCTTCATGCAAGGCCGTCAAATCACGCACACCACAAAACTCGCGCGGCTGATGGTTTCACGCGCAGAGAAACTCAATGAGAATGGTATGATCCTGTCGCTTGACCAGGAGAAGGCGTATGACAAAGTCCAGCACGACTACTTACTACAGGTGCTTCGCAAAATGGGCCTTCCGGACCGGTTCGTCAAGACCGTTGCTACTCTGTACAGCTCAGCTTCACAAAAGTCATGCTGAACGGAGTGTTGAGCTCACCCTTTCAAGTCCGCCGTGTGTTCGCCAAGGTGACCCACTCAGCTGCTGCCTCTTCAACTTCGCCATCGAGCCACTGTCCCGCATGATGCGCCGCTCAGCGCTGAAGGGCTTCAAAATCGAAGGCATGTCAGAAAGACTGATTGCCACCCTATTTGCGGATGACACCACGGTGTACCTTTCAGAGGACAACGACTGGGAAATGCTCAAATCAGTTCTGGACAGATGGTGCTCAGCGTCTGGTGCAAAATTCAACGAAGGAAAGACTGAGGTCATACCTATTGGCTCTCCCGAGTTCCGCGCACGTTTTGCCCGTGAACGGCGTTCAAACAATGCCCACACGCATCTCCCAGACTCGGCCAAGATTGCGGATGCCGGTGTGGCAATTCGCATCCTGGGCATCTGGGCAGGAAACGAGGTTGACGACGAAGATCCATGGCTCCGAGTTCTACAAAAAGCGGCAGCAAGCCTACAGCGCTGGGACGTACAGCACCCTACGATCGATGGAAGACGTCAGATAATCCAAGCTTACGTGGGAGGAGGCACCCAATACCTGACTGCAGCCCAAGGCATGCCTCCAGAAATCTTGAAGCGCATCGAGAAACTTGCGCTCGACTTCTTCTGGGAGTACAAACGGTCGCACACGGTCGACATGGCCACCCTCAAACTGCCACGCGAGGAAGGCGGCGTCAACCTCCTTGACATCGAAGTGCGCAACGAAGCAATCTACCTCACCTGGCTCCGTGACTACTGTTCCTCAAGCTCGGACCGACCAGCCTGGGCTTTCGTCGCAGACGAAATCCTAAAGCGCACGACAACACTGGAGCTACAAGACAGCACAGAAGGAAACACTGACATACTCACCAACTTCCTTGAACAAAGCTGGTGCCCAATGCTGAACCCAGTTGAACGTGGTGGCCGCCCGAATCTCCAGGCGACGGGACTCCCCCTGGAACTGAAGCTGATGTTCAGCGTAGCCAAGAAGCACAGTGTCAGACTGGACGCACCCTTCGTCGACGAACAGGCAAAACTTACCAGAAGCTTGTGGTTCCATTCGGACCGCGATGCCCCTACCCGCAGGATCCTAAAGCGTCACACCCGGTGTCTACGTGAGAACCATAAAGTTGCGCACCGTTGCCGACGCCGTCAGGTGTGCATCAAACCCGTATACAGATGCCACTGTGGATGGGCACCGAGAAAGCAAGTCCTGCCACTGTCCACACTGCTCGTCCCAGCGGCGACTCAGCTGCAGGAACCCCAATGCTTGCCAACGCACTGCTCGAGGCCTGGTCAGCTCACTGAACGAGAAGTGGACGCCAGACTGGAACCTCCCTGATCTCTCGCTCGAGCTCTCCGGTGACGAACGCGCAATGAATTTGCTTGCGGAGGAGTACAGTAACCCAGTGATTTTTGACCCCTCGTTCCCACGTCCAGAGAAACCCTTGGCATATGCTCGTGTCTTCACAAATGCCCTCAAGGTGAGACCGAGCGCACCACCGCCAGATCGCGTTGTCGCCGGCTTCCACGACGAGCTACCACTGCCGAACCCAGAGGAAACCGTCGCCTGCTGTGGAGTCGTTCGCAAACCAAGGCAAAGCGATGCCCTTGCTGCTCTAGCTGTCAGATTCCCCGCACACGACCTCACTCTCACCCGACGCGTCGACGAGAACGCACCGCAGACGAAGGACCGAGCCGCCGTACTTGCTGTCATTGAGGCACTGAAGCGCTCAGCATCTAACACACCACTGCTCATCTTTGTCAATTCCAAGCGCGCCATCCAAAGGCTAACAACTGCAAGGGAAAAGGAAGAACTTACAGGCTGGACGAAATGTGGAGAGGACGCTGATGTCTTCCGCGCAGCGGCCGCTCGTCTTCGCGCGCACCAGGCCCGAGTGCGATTCGAGTACGACGACCAAGTCGGCAGTAACGAGATAGTCACTGCGGCACACCGCGCGGCTGAAACTGCACTGGACGAGGAGACACCGGCCGTGCAGCAGCCTGACGGTCCATCCGAGTTTGACCTGCCAGGGATGCCGCTCAGCGGTTTATCGCAACGACTTGCACACCAGACAATAAGGCGCACCAGATCCAGAGCCACACGTGCACGCCGCTCCACCACTGCACATCTCGATGCCGCACGTGAGGCCATTTTTGCAGCCTGCGGTCGTCGCCCCAGTGACCGCGATCTCCACCTCTCAGCCTTCCATCGCGACTTCAGGCGCGAGACTCGTCAGCTTCTCTGGCGTGGGAAACACATGGCGCACCGATGCGGGGATTTCTTCGAGCGGATGGGCCCTGAATGGCAACATCTCGCGGTGTGCCGGCTATGCGAAGACACGACCGACTCCTTTGAACATGCACTTATGACCTGCGAAGACGGCGTGCGCGCACAAGTCTGGCGCCTCGCTGAACAGTTGTGGACGTCCCGGGGGGGCGAGTGGCCTGCACTTTCGATCGGTCTAGTACTGGGCTGCGGCGCGGGTGTCGATTCGAAACGCGAAGCGCAAGTACGACGCCGGCGCAACCCGCCTTTTCGTATTCTCATCGCCGAGTCTGCCCATCTCATTTGGAATCTCCGCTGCGATCGCCGCATCGAACATGCTGACGACCCCGATTTTCGACACGCCCCTCAATTCGTCAAATCCGAATTTTGCCGCGTCATTCGCTCTCGCTTCGACTCGGACCACCTCCTCACAAACCGACGCCGCTACGGCAACCGCGCTCTCAAACCGAACACTGTCAATGCTACCTGGCGCGGCCTGTTTGAGGAACAGCAGCCTACCCCGGGGCTCCCTGATTGGGTTGTGCCCCCTACCTCACCCTCTCGCCACCGCCGCCGGTAGCTCCTCCCCCACTGCCCTCCCCCCCCTCACTTATTTATTCTTACTAACCCTTTGCTTTTCAGGTCAACCATCAATAATGTGGAGTTTTAGTGTGTAGCTGCGGGCCAGCGCCGTCTCGTCCTTCCTAGGTTCCAAGACGGTGTCAAAGCTGGCCCACCAGAGTCACACACTGCCGCTCTCCTCGGAGGGCGGCGTGCTTAAAGACGCTTTTCTCCACGCGGCCTCCAGGCTTGCGGCCCTTGCTGGCTGCTGCACCTGCTGAGGATGTTTGCTTCGGCAACATCTGCCTCGTCTACCACTCAATGGGCACGTAGCTGCTCGAGCTGGGTAGCGAGTGGCACCGCAAAAAAAAAAAAAAAAAAAAAACATACGGTATGCGCGAGCACGACCACAAGTTGCTGTTGCTGCATTTATGGCTGCTGAAATCTTAATCTCGCGCGCATCCATGATCTCACACACCTACAATTGGCGTGAAAAGTGGTGTGGCGACCGGTTGAGCTGACTCGAGATCTTGTTTTAAGCTATTGCTCCAACAGGTTATGCCGTGTGGATGGATCGTTCTTGTGGATTACCGTGACCGTCCCGTTACCGAAAGCTGCCGTCGTGTTGCTGACCTTTCTGCGGCTCTCAGTTGACAAGGCGTTCGAGGTGGTAATGGGACCCGGCGACGAAACCCCTCCTCGTTTACATCCGAGTCGGGGCTTATCGTTCGCAACAATTTGTCCAGGCAAAGATGTCAATTGCAAATGCAAAAAACTTCACGACAACAATGCCGGTGAGCTTCATTTCTGTATTAAAAACCCCCGTGTCTATGAACCGGAAGTACAGCGCGAGTTCCATGAATGCCAGACATGCTGTGAACAGTAGCGTTGCAGTTACTGCAGCAGCTCAACGAACAACAGCACTCGATCCTGCAGTAAAGAGACTTGTGGCAATTTTTTCGCTCCAGCAAGTGGCGATAGTTGGCCACAAATGTTCAGAAACTAAGACGTCCGAGTCAGTGTCTGAGCACTTCAGATCCGGTCCGCGCCCGGCAGGCGACCTGCCGGATTGAGCGTTATCGGGGCGCTACGCCACTCAGCCTTTCTGCTACCTCGTTTTTTGCACACGCGCGCGACATCGGCATCGCACCAAAATCTCCCCTCGCGCACCTGTAATTTGCTACTAGTCGATTGTACAGAACACTAGAAACTGTGCGCATCGCGTCGGGCATCGTGGTCAATTGTCGAGGCGACTGACCGGTTGTGGACGGTGCAGGCTCGACAAGACACACACACCTTAGGCACAATGGCACCCTCCGCAGCCAAAGCAAAAGCGTCTCGCTGAAAAGGTGGCCAAGCAAAGCAATCAAGGGCGGTAAGTATTCGCTCTTAGATTCAGGCCGTTTTGCTTATCATCTGCTTTTTTTTGGCGATCTCGGCCTATGCTGGTGTGGCATTGTGGATGGCTCTTGTCGCCCTTTCTTGCCGGCGTCACTCGTTGTCATTTCTTTTCAACGGTATCAAGGACGCCAACGTCGTCGCCTACTCTACGCTCAACAGTGCGAGCAAGATCTTTGCGTCTAGCTCTAGCTTCGTCACCCCGCAGAACTAGCCCGCGACCAAGGCTACCATTTCCACGGACGCCGCGCTCTTAACCTTGGCGCGACCCACGGCGTCGCCTACCGTTACGACTTCATGTTTCAGCAGGACAACGCCAGAAACGGTGGCAAGGCCAACGATGCTGTTCAGATCTCCGCCCAGGACGCCTCGGCATCGACGATGCCGACATGACCACCCCTGGTACGTCCATCACGAAATCGCGTGTGCCAGAAATAACCGAGCTAATGCGCCCCTTTTACAGCCGACGGCTCGCCTGGCAAGATGTGCATGTTCCTCTGGGACATCACGAACCCCGAACGCGACGGCGCGCTCGAGAACGACACCGTCCTGCACGAGTACACGCACGGCATCACGAACCGTCTCACGGGTGGCGGCACCGGCGAACACCTGCAGAGCGACGAGGCCGGCGTCATGGGCGAGGGCTGGTCAGACTCGATCGCGTTCTGGATGCAACAGGCGACCGACACGGTTTCGGATTATACGATGGGCTCGTTCGCTGCAACACACCGCCAGCCAGAATGCGTGACCATCGACGCGGCTCCGCAGGGCCACAAGGAGAGTAACCGATGGGATTGTCAAGTATGCATAGGCCGAAACCGCACGGACGGCATCTACGAGGCTCTGAGAGGGTTCCTCGGTGTTGATCAAGTGCAGCAGGAACACATTCAGGTTCTCATATTCTGCCGCCACGGCTTTAGACTTGGTCCTAAACTCTTCAGATAGTTCAGTGGGAGCGGATGCAGCAATTTCGGAGTAAATTTGCCGCATGGCTGCATGGTGATCGGCCGTCATCGGGTGCGCGTTGAGAACAAAGTGCCGGATCGGACTCAGCATCTTCAACTCGCCTTCAGGACCCGCTGATAGTAGAGCAAAGCTTCTCAAGCAGCGGCTGGCGGAATCCAGATCCTCAAAGTGCGGCTTAAGCTGGTCGAAACCGTTGTACGTAGAACCGGATGGAAGATGGGCGCAAATCGCGAGCAGCTGCAGCGGCTCGTTGCCGTTTGAACCTGCCGTCAGGAGGCTAATGGACACCTCAATCGATGCTGCGACGTTCGACTCCCGCCCGTTCGAGTACGTCTGTAGCATTGCGGTGTGTGATTCATTCCAATGACGGAGTAGGTCAAATGGCTTGTTGCCGCACTGGACGAGCTCGGCGAGCAGGCCTCACAGCGAGCGGCATGCAGTCCACGGCTGTGATCAGGTCCACCACGGCAGTGCGCTCGCTCTCAGCATCATTTTCCGAGGTGCCGGCGATTTCGTCAAAGGTCCTGATGGCAGCTATGGCTGAGAAGGGCTCGAGCGATGCAGTGGAGGCGTTGGCCCAGGCTATGCCGCGAGGAAGAATGATACCGCGACACGTGATGACAAGGCTCAGCGTTTTGATGGCACCAAGAGGACGAAGGAGAAGCTCAGTCTGTGAGCGGACAGTGTCGTCCCGCACCAGCCAGACCGTCTCCAGATTGTCGAGTACAAGAATGGTGTGAGGCTGGGATGCGAGGTGCGATACAATCGCTTGCAGTGGTTCGTTCGTTGTCGTAACAGAAAAGAGTTTGGCGAGTGCGGTGATTACTGCGGATGCGTTGGGGTAAGGTTCGCAGGAGAGGAAAAGATGCGCCGATCGAACTTGGCGACAATGCGTTCGCTGTGAAGCACCGCAAGGGCGAGCGAGGTCTTTCCAATCCCACCTGCCCCGAGAATGGCAATGTTGGCAGCAATCATCTTGAACAGGTAAAGAAGAATTGCGTCAACAATTTGGCGAATGGTATCGTCACGTCCATGGAAGACGTGTGGTTGCGGAGGTGGAATACGACTAATGTTTCCATCGCTGGAATTGCATTAGTACTGTGAAGAAGCCTTGCAGAGCGCTCACGTAGTTGAGGCGGCAGGCGTCACTAGCTCAGCAACTCCATTGACTGCAGTCACCAGAGATCCAATTTGTCCTTCGACGCGGTCAATGGCACTTGAGCTGGACAGCGCCAGGGACAATTTCAGTTTCTCTGTCGCCTCGGAAAACTTGCGGGACTCTTCCTGCAGGATGTTGTCAAAGCTTTCAGTCCCAACGACTCTGCGGATGGGGTGCGTGGCGTGGAGAATGCGAAGCCGTATGAACACGCAAAGACATTCCTGAAGCCGGCATGAGCGAACATCCCTTGAACGCGATCAACGCGAACGTACTCGAAAAACGCTTCGATGTGTGGACGCAGTCTCTCGTTCCCAATGTCAGACCCATTCCATTCCGCTACGAGTTCCCATTGCGACTGAACTTCTGCGAGAAGTTCGGTGATTCGAGCGGCAGCGGCCATCCCATTCTGTGGATCAGAATGAGCATCAATCGTCGCATGACTTGCTGATCGACGCACCTCGACGTGCTTGATAATCTGCAGCACAGTTTGCGGGATGGCCTTCAGCGGCCACGGCAATCCTTCAGTCATGTTCACCATCCCGAGGATGACGGCCTTGATACCATCGTACGCAGGAGTCAGACCCGACACTTCGAGTCTGTGTTCGGCTCCCTTAGCAATGCCAAGTGACAGAAGTACGAAAGCCCTGACCGTAAATCGTCCTGCATATAACGTAAGCAGACAGAAATTCACATTATTCCTATATCACTCACTCTGCGATCTTCGTCGGCAGCGTTGGTCCCGCAGTAGTAGGATCTTCCAGTAAGCCACAGTCATTGCCAT
>JAGTJP010000073.1:0-145101 GCA_020744175.1 Auriculariales sp. MPI-PUGE-AT-0066
GGCAAACCTAGAAGCGGAAATCCGAAGAGAACAAGACTGGGGAGCTGAGTCTCAATGGAATGGCAACTACAGGCTTGCGCGATCACCAAACATGACCAAACGGAAACGGGGCAGTGCATATACAGGCATGGGAAATAAGCGCGGGTCCGGAAGCAATTAGGTTCCGCAACGCGGTCCAGGACCATCAAACGGAAGCAAACGGAAGCATACTACCAAATCGGGAATAGGGGCAAGAAAGGAATGGGAAAGAGACCAAAATATTGTGGGACCCTGACAATCACGACAATATAGCTCTTGCAAAATCATCTTCGGGGGAACCAATTTTCGTGTCTCTTCTTCAGAAGCCTTAGCCGCTGACCCCGACTATCGCTATTACATCAGGTCAGCCAACATCGCGCGTGAGATCACGATCCCCTTGCTGCTAGAAGGCTTGGACAATCGTGGATCCGTGGCGAGCCCCGCTCTTATCGACTGTGGAGCGACGGGCGAGTTCATCAATGAGTCATTCGTGCGCAAGAACAATCTGCGAACGAGGAAGCTCGAGCGTGTCATCCCAGTCTACAATGTGGATGGTACGCTCAACGAAGGAGGTTCGATCAAGGAAATCGTCGACCTCATAGTGCGCTTCGGTAGTCATACCGAGCGTATCACTTTTGCTATCTGTTCTCTGGGAAAGACAGATGTCATTCTCGGGTTTTCGTGGCTGAAAAAGCATGATCCGATATCAGTTGGAGACAGGGCACGGTAGAAATGACCCGTTGCCCCGCGGGCTGCAACTCGCGCGCGGATTTGGATATACCGCACGGGTTGGCCTCCGGTCAAATGATCTCTACGAAAAGCGGAAGCACCCCGCCAGGTGTGGAAGCAGTTCCGGTTAGGCAGGAAGCGACTTCAAAGGAGGGCGGATGCAAAATTTGCCCCCGCTCTCTCGTCCTGGACGAGAGAGCGGAGTCAACCGTGTCGGGATCAACCGGGTGCAAAATTTGCCCCCGCTCTCTCGTCCTGGACGAGAGAGCGGAACCAACCGCGCCGGAATCAAACAGACCGACGCGGCTGGTGGGGCGCAGAACCAATGCTCGACCCGCGAACACCGTTGCTCCCCCGCCTAAAGAGTCGCTTCTGAGGCTGAAGAAAAAGGCGCGTGCGCTGCACGTGCGCGTCACTTCAACCGGACAAGAGGAGTTCGCGCTCCCAAGCGTAGAACATGATTTGGACGATGAGGACGTGTGGAATGAGGACTGGGACGTGGAGGATCGCGTATTTGCAAGCATTGTGCACCCCCAGCTCTGGGAGGAGCATGTGCGCGCGCATGCCACCAAGTCTCAGGAACTCGCGCAACAAGGACAACCCGACGCCGTAGCAAAGACCTTCGAGGAACTCGTGCCTTCTGAATACCACAAGTACCGAGAGGTCTTCGACAAGGAGAAGTTCGACGAATTACCTCCACGACGGCCCTGGGATCATGCGATCGAGCTTAAACCCGATGCTGAGATGCCCGCGCGAACCAAAGTCTACAACCTCTCACCCAAGGAGCAGAAAGAGCTTGACATGTTTCTCGAAGAGAACCTGAACTCTGGCCGCATTCGTCCTTCCAAATCGCCTTTAGCTGCGCCCGTCTTCTTCATCAAAAAGAAGGATGGCTCCCTGCGCCTCGTCCAGGACTACCGCAAGTTGAACGCCATCACGATTAAGAATAGCTATCCGCTGCCCTTGATCGAGGAGTTAGTCAATAAACTTCAGAAGGCGAAGTACTTCACCAAGTTCGACGTCCGTTGGGGGTACAATAATGTGCGCGTCAAGGAGGGAGACGAATGGAAGGCCGCTTTTGCCACAAATCGCGGACTCTATGAACCCCTGGTCATGTTCTTTGGGATGAGCAACTCGCCGAGTACCTTCCAAACGATGATGAACGACCTCTTCCATGATCTGCTGTCGCGCGGGAAGGTCATCATCTATATGGACGACATCCTGATCTACGCTGAGACGAAGGAGGAGCTGCGCGAAATCACGCAGGCGGTTTTGCGCATACTCAAGGACAACAAACTGTTCCTCCGTCCGGAGAAGTGCACCTTCGAGTCGGAACTCATCGACTACTTAGGGTTGATCATTGGTCATGGAGTCGTGCGCATGGATCCAGCGAAGATACGCGGAGTTGCTGAATGGCCGACGCCGCGCAACGTCCTGGAGGTTCAGCAGTTCCTAGGCTTCGCCAACTTCTACAGGCGCTTCGTCAAAGACTACTCACGCATCGCTCGTCCAATGCACGATCTCACCCAAAAGGATCGTGAATGGGAGTGGTCTTCCGCGCAAGAGGTCGCGTTCAAGGCGCTCCAGCAAGCCATCACCTCAGAACCAGTGCTGGTCTTACCAAGCGCGACGCGACCCTTCCGCGTAGAGTCCGATAGCTCAGACTTTGCCATTGGAGCAGTACTCTCGCAGCTCTCAGATGACGACAAGTGGCACCCAGTCGCCTATATGTCAAAGTCTCTCACAGCTCCTGAGCGCAATTATGAGATCCATGATAAGGAGATGCTCGCTATCGTTCGCTCTCTGGAGGAATGGCGGCACTTCTTGGAAGGCGCGGAGCACAAGTTTGAGGTGTGGTCAGACCATCGCAACCTCCAGTACTTCCGGACCGCGCAAAAGCTCAATCGTAGGCAAGCGCGCTGGTCCCTGTACCTGTCCAGGTTTGACTTCGCCTTGGAACACAAGCCTGGCAAATCTATGACCAAGGCAGACTCTCTGTCGAGGCGACCAGATCATAAAGAGGGGGTGGAGCATGACAATGAAAACGTCATTTTGCTCAAACCTGAATGGATCAAGGTCCTGGGAGATCGGCGCGGCCAAGTTCCAGCCAACCAGGGAGAACAGGCACTCCTGCGGGACATCAAAAACGCTGTCGAGCTTGACGAAGTCGTCACTCTGGGCCTTGCCACACTAGCAAACCTTGAGCGACGTGGTCTGCGCAACAGCGATTGGTCACAGGAGAATGGTCTCACCCTTTACCGCGGCAAGGTTTACGTCCCTAAAGACGGAGACTTGCGCCGACGAGTGGTAGCTGCGCATCACGATAGCCTGATTGCAGGGCACCCCGGACGTTGGCGGACGTACGAGTTGGTGTCCCGCAATTATTGGTGGCCTAACATGACTCGCTACATAGCGGCTTATGTCAAGGGTTGTGACGCGTGCAACAGAACAAAGATCTTCCCTCATGCACCACTTGGTCCACTGATGCCTAACGCCGTACCTACGCGCCGCTGGCAATATGCGACTTGTGATCTCATTGTGGGCCTCCCTGAGAGCAAGGGTACGACTCTATCTGGGTTGCGGTTGATCGCTTGGGAAAGCGCGTGCACATGGCAAAAACGACTGAGCAAGTCAATTCCGAAGGCATAGCTGACCTATGGCTTGAGAAAGTCTGGTCTCAGCATGGCTTATCCGATGGAGTGATCTCAGATCGAGGCCCTCAGTTCGTCTCAGCCTTCATGAGTGCGGTCTTCAAGAAGCTGGGGATTAAGGCAATGCCCAGTACGGCGTACCACCCTCAGACGGATGGCCAAACTGAGCGTCTCAACCAAGAGATCGAGCAGTACTTGCGTCTCTTCTGCAACGAGCGACAGGACGATTGGTCAGAGCTCCTCCCCATGGTGGAGTTCGCGATCAACAACCGCGTAAACGCATCTATCCAACAGACACCCTTCTTCAACGCGCATGGCGAACATCCGCGCATGGGTTTCGAACCGGTACGCGAGAGCAATGTGGAAGCGGCAAATGCCTTCACAGACCGCATGAAGGAAGCTTTGCAGGAAGCGCAGTCAGCGATGCAGAAGGCCCAAGAGGATATGGCGCGCTACTACAATCGTGGCAGAGATGAAGGTACAGAGTTCGCTGTTGGAGACAAAGTGTGGCTCAGTTCGAAGAACATCACGACTACGCGCCCCAGTCGCAAGCTCGATGATAAGTGGCTCGGCCCCTACGCGATCATGCAGAAGCTGTCGAAGAACGCGTACAAGTTGCGACTACCAGCGCACATGAAGATACACCCTGTGTTCCACATCTCTCTTCTGCGTCGCTTCAATCCGGACACGATCCCCAACCGCGTCGCGCCACCTCCACCTCCGATCCGTTTGCGCGGACAGGAAGAAGAGGAGTACGAAGTTGAGCGCATCGAAAACTCGAGGCTTTACTATCGCAATTTGCAGTTCCTGGTCAAGTGGAAGGGTTACACGCGAGAGAACAATCTCTGGGTTCCAGCAGAGAATCTCAAGCATGCGCCGCGCATTGTGGCTGAGTTCTACCGTGCTAATCCGGATGCGCAGCGAGCACTTCCCCCGAAGCAGAGACCTGCGCGGGCGCGCGGACTCATTGACCGATCTATTATGCCACCAGACTTCTTCGAACGAGCTGCCGAGCGGCATAAACAAGCAATGGAGGCACTGGTGTTAACGACAGGAGTTGACGACACTCTTCCGGACGAGCGTACATGTGCGCGCCTAGCGCGCGCGGAAATGCGCAAGTCCAATCTAGTTGCGTCGAGGCGCCGCATCTAAAAGAGGGGGTACTGTCAGGGTCCCACAATATTTTGGTCTCTTTTCCCATTCCTTTCTTGGCCCCTATTCCCGATTTGGTAGTATGCTTCCGTTGCTTCGTTGATGTCCTGGACCGCGTGCGGACCTATTGCTTCCGACCCGCTTATTCCCATGCCTGTATATGCACTGCCCCGTTTCCGTTTGGTCATGTTTGGTGATCGCGCAAGCCTGTAGTTGCCATTCCATTGAGACTCAGCTCCCCAGTCTTGTTCTCTTCGGATTTCCGCTTCTAGGTTTGCCTATGTCCAGTTCCCTCTACATACAGAATAATAACTTCGGATTTCCGCTTCTAGCGCGTCCCCAGAATCCATCGCTCATCAAAGACTCTTGGTGGTTGTGTAGGCCTCTGCAGACAGCAGCCGCCCACCCCTCATCAGCACCCCATCTGCTCTCATCGCCGCGCTCCAAGCGTCGCCCTGACATTGACGCACATATCCGTCGCCAGCCATCGGCACGTTCACAGCGCCTCATTGGCTATTTGCCATGCGGAGAGGTTGACGGGGAGAGCATTCTCTCTGAGGTGAAAGCCCGCAAGCTGCGGGCCCAACTCTTTCACAAATGCATGGCCATCATCTGCCGGTCGCTGTTTAAGCCGGCAAAGCATGGTGTACCACTTGCAGATTCTCACGGACGAGTGCGTCGCTGCCATCCACTCCTTGCCGCCTATGTTGCAGATTACCCTGAACAGTGCCTCGTCACCTGTGTGCGGTATGGCCAGGCCTGTCCCCGGTGCAACACCCTCCAGCCAGGGTTTGGTGATGACACGACAGGAGCCCCTCGAGAGCAACCCGACACGTTGGCCACCATACAGGCAGCTAACGGGGCAGGGGGTAAGAAGAAGAGTGCAATACTCACTGCTGCCGGTCTGAACGACGTACCTGAACCGTTCTGGGCACGATGGCCACATGCCAACATTCATGATGCAATCTCATCAGACGTCTTGCACCAGCTCGTGCAAGGTGTTGGCAAGCATGTGGTCGACTGGCTTCTACAAATGGCCCCGCAGCGGGAGCTTGACGCTCGTATCCAACGCCTGCCTCTTGCGCATGGCTTGCGCCATTTCAAGAATGGTCTTTCAGTTCTATCCAACATCTCGGGCTTCGAGCATAAGGCTATCTATGCACAGATAATTGGTTGTGTACATGGAATCGTGCCAGACAATGCTGTACGTGCGGCACGGGCACTTCTCGACTTTCTGTACACAGCTCAGTACGAGAACCAGTCTGACGAGACACTGAATGGACTTACGGAAGTACTCAGCGAGTTCCATAGGCTGAAGAAAGTCTTCAGCACCTCAGGTATCCGTGCAGGTATGTCTTGGAGTGCCGAGGTTTGTCCATACAGGCGCTGACATCCCTAGACTTCAATCTTCCCAAGTTGCATGCACTGCAGCATTACGCCGAGTGCATCCGCCTCTTCGGTACCACAGATGGCTACAACACCGAGGCCACTGAACGGCTACACATCGACCTTGCTAAGAACGCCTTTGATGCGACGAACAAGCGCGACTTTGTCGTGCAGATGTGCCAGTGGTTGCAGCGTCACGAAGCCGTACACTGGTTTGCAACCTATCTTGCCTGGAAGTCGGGTAAGACATACGACGCTCGCCTTCGCCCAGCTACTGCACGGATTGGTGGTGATCCAATCATGCTAGCCAAGCGGCCACAACGTGCCCATGTTCAACTCGAAGACCTTGCGCAGGGGAACCATGTCGCCAATGTCAAACCAGCACTGGAAGACTTCGTCCGTGACTGGTTGCGCCTCGAGCGGCACCGAGGCTGGCAGGCACAGCTACCGAACGAGAATGCCAGTGGCATCCAGCAACTTGACGCACTGCAGGTCTGGAATCATGTTAAGTTTCGAACACCTAACACACAGACGAAGGACGCACCCGACACAGTCAATAAAGCATATGCCTCGGCGTCGCGTGGTCGCTTCGATGCTATCCTGGTGAAGACGAGTGGTGAGGACGTTGCCGGGGAGGGTGGGCTCGAGGGCATCAGAGTTGGACAGCTGCGGGCAATCTTCAGCCTGCCCGTGGTCATCGAGCACCGTGTGTTCGGCAACGACCTGCCCGGCCCTCTGGTGTATGTCGACTGGTTCACCAAACCTCACCATATCCCCGACCGCGTCAATGGGATGTACTCAATCGAGAAAGCTTATCGTCCGGATGGCCAGCGCGAGTATGGGATCGTCGAGCTTGTTGACGTACGCCGAGCCTGCCAGCTGGTGCCAAAGTTTGGAACGGAACAGGTGGACCGCAGTCTGAAACCGAACACAATTCTAGAAAGCTTCAATAAGTTTTACTTGAATCAATTTCAGGACAAGGAGGCATACCGAAGTATATACTGGGCCAACGGCAGTTAATAGATACCTTGGACTCACTGCTACAACCTGCTGAACATTCACAACGGTGTGCACGAACTGGTTGCAGCAGTTAGCATCGCTTGATGGCGGAATAATCCAGACGGGAAGACGAAGAATCAGGTGAGGTGTAGGGAAGAGGGCAAGCCACGGTGGCTACCATCCCGAGCGCACCCGAGCACTGGGAGTGGCTCGATCGCGGTGGAGAGGGCCGCGCTGCGGCGATTTCGCAGAAACGGACGCTGCAAGAAGCTCATTTGAGCTCCAGCGCAGGCACAGAAGGCAAAACAACGTCACCAGGCACGGCCCTTTCGCGAGCCTTGGTTGCAGGCGCCGCGGCGCCCGCTGCCGAGATGTTTGGCTCGGCAGCGGGTGCCGGCCGGTGATTCGCAGAACGCGTTTTCCTGAAGTGGCGTACGTCAGAGTGGAGACCTCCGTGGCGAATAAGTGGCCGATTACAACCTAAAGCGCTTCGAATTGATCTCCAAGGTCCACTATCCAGATGGGAGTTGCCGACAACACGCCTTTCACTACTATGTTGAAGCTTTTTTGGTGTACTACCGCACGTTTTTAAGACGTTCGAGACTTTACTATAGCTCTTTTTAATAATGTATTGTGGAGGCCATCGTATGTGGCTGCGGGTGTCATGGTGCGGTAAGGTGAGAATGTCACAAAATCAAACCGGAGTTTCGGACCTTCGGGATCGACAAACAGCTGACCAGCAGCCAACGTAATGCAACGCAATTGTGCAGTAATTTTAATAACAGGTAATGGTTCTAGCGCGGTAGGAACGATATATCTTCCTTGCGTCCTCGCCATGAAAACGTCTGGTCCTGGGTTTCTATTATTCTCGTACTCTCGTACTCTGTTCGCGACACAGACTCTCGAGACCTTTGATCATGCATTATTCAAAGCGTCCTCAAACAATTGTCGTGTCGCCCAAGGCGATGGCATTTGATCTCGACATTCAACTGGAGCGCCTCGGAAGGACCTCGATTGCATTGATCAAAGCAGGCCGCTTGACCGACTTCGACCCTCTCGTCAGCGACTGGTCGTGCCAGATGCGTGTTCTTTGGCTCATAGATGCAAAAAAGCGCATCGAACAGCTCACAGATCACGACTGTTGGATGCTTGGCCTGTATCGCCTGCTGACCGTCACTACGAACGATGATATCGACGGGCTTGGCATGAGTCGCACGCAGACAACCGACGGAGAAAGACGCTGGCCAGAAGAGTGGGAGATACTCACGAGGAAGAAAACGCTGGAAGCTCTTGGAACGGCAAAGAAGCAATTGTCGCACGAGATGGTGGACTACCTCAAGTCAGCGATCAGTGCCCACGGCCTGGAGGTCGGCCCTGGACTTGCGGAAAACGTTGTCACCCGCTGGTCGGGCGCTCCGCTCCGCTGCGCCAAGTTCTTTACGGGTTACGAGGGTCTGCTCGCTGTGGCAGCCCTGCGTGATCTACCAGTCGCCGTGATCATAAGCGAGTTCCACCGGGAAGATGACCGAATCGAGCTCGGTAATGCGCGGGTACTCTTTTTCGAAGTCAAAGACGGCGGCTATCAACTCATGGAACGACCAAAGATGGCTGCCGATGAGGCTTGCTTGGTGTTCGAGATGTACACGGCGTGCACAGACCGCGCGTCAAGCTTGGATTCAGCGTGCGCCACCTTAACAACACTGGGCCTACGCACTGTGGTGCTCGCAATTGCCGCGGCGCACGCGCAGTATCCGGATGACGTCAAAGTGCGCGAAACCAAGGCGAGGCCAAAGCCCTTCGAGGACCTTGAGGAAGTCAAACATGCGCATATCGCCAAGGAGCATGACCTCGGACAGTCGAAGTACTTTCGCAACGGACAGCACTTCATGGCGCCGATTGGGCTCAATATCAAGCATACCTTTGCTGCGATGCATAGTGAGATTGTACAGCGCCAGGCGACATTGGCAGTACTGCACAACACCTGGATTGAAGCCGAAGGAGTCAGCACTCGAAAGGACAATCGAGAATTGCGCCCTACACCTACCAGCGACACTCCGGTCAGATGGGATGCGCTAAAGCTTAGTGTGTACTGCTTTTCACGCGACTCTTGCCGCATTTACACAACGTTTCTCGGAGATTCTTGGCCTTCGTTGCTTCTAGGGGGTTCTTGACCTGTACCGAATATATGCATTGACGACCACTTGATTGTTTCTACTCTTTTTGAGTTGAGTAAAATGCCGCATCGCACTGAGTAAATCATTCATGGATAACGCCATGAAGAGGTCACGCACAAGCAAAGTGGAGGCGAGGACAATGTCATCGAGGGCGTGATTTCCCTCACAGATCGCACTCTATAGCCGTGTCCAGTCACCCAATTCATCGATCGATTCACATAAAGAAAAGTGTCTCAATCACATACTAGCTAATGTGTCCCAGGTTAAAAACAATCCAATCAGTCCGAAGTTTTCGCACGAGAACTTCTTCCGTCTGACGAAGGAATCACTTGCTTGCAACTAGATCGAGAACGTTCTCGAGAAGCCCGCCAGAGCCGGGGCTCGGGCAAGACAGCGCTCGTGGGCTCAGCTGCTTGCTCATCTGGGAAGGAACCAGACGCGTACCCAGGCTGGGTGGTACGCGGTAGCTGCGCTTGGCGAGATCTCCGAAGCAGCGCTCAAACAGGTTGAAGTTCTTCCGGAACAGGTCAAAGCTCTTCGTCTTGCTGAAAATGCCTGGGATAGAGCCTGTTGCACCGGCGGTAACGGCAACACCGGCGTCCAGCCCAACGCAGCCGTTGACGGTGGTGTCGGTGGTGTCTCCGACCGAAATGTCGGCGCTCGCCTCCGCTTGGGCGCTGAGCTTGGCGGAGCCGTCGACGTTGAGGAATATCTCCGCCTCGGCGAGACCCTTCAACACTTCAATGCCGAACTCGAGCCGGGGGACAAGGTGCGCGATCACGGTAGCATCGGCCGTCGCGCCGGGCTCAAGTTGCAGGCCGAGGGCGTCGGGGACCGGTTTGATTGTCGCGATGCTCTTACCCGCTGAAGGAGGAAACACGAGGGATACCTGAGGGATTGTGTATGTTGCGCCAGCTCGGACGTTTGCTTGAAGGCCAAGGGAAGCGTCTAGCCTCGAGTTCAGGACAAACTGTGGCCCAATGTTGATGATGCCCGGTACGTTCAAACCTGGGAGACCGGCCTGAAAGAGCGTGATGTCGCCGGTGGTGAAGGTGCCAGTGACTGATGCAAGTGCGTCGAATGTTGCGCCAGCATCACCGGTTGCAGCTGGACGGCCAAGTCAGCACATCCAAGTTCCTATGAATAAACCAGGTAAAGAACTCACTAGCAGTCAAGGAGAAGGATGTAACCTTGGGGAACGGGAGTATTCTTCCCTCAAGTGAAATACCAAATGCTGACTGAATGTTGACAGCAACGTCTGCGCTCACGTCCAGAGAAGCTGTGAGACCAACGCCACCGGCGGCAGCGGGGCAGTCGAATGTGCGGTTGAGCAAGTTGAAGGCTTTGTTCACTTTGAGCGGGGGCAGGTCAAAGGTTTTGTCGACATCGAAACGGCGAGTGAGAGCGACAGGATAGCGGCGTTGAGGGATGCTGTGACGCGCGCGAAGGCTCGTCCCGCTCGTCCCTCCCTTGACATTGGACGCGGTGACCGAGAAGGACAACGATCGGGTACTAAGAGTAGTGAGTCAGCCGAGAATTCAGATATGAAGCTTCATAAGACACGTACCCGTCGCTGGGAATCTGAGAGAAGTCGTAATCGAGAGAGACGTCGTATGAGTCAAGGCTAGTTTCTGTAGCATTGATCACACGGGCGAAAGCACCAACGCCGCACTGTAAACTCGCGTTAGTGCCACGAAGGACGTCCTCGGATGATGGAAACACGTACAGCTTCCGTGAGACGAACAACCTTATTAGCTGCTGCACCTCCATCGAACAAGTGGTTGCAGTTTGCCGTTTGTTGAGCGGACCCCTCGCACTTGAGCTGGATGTGGGCCACTCCAGATGCCCAAGTTGATTTGCACCCAGTTATTGTCCAGCCGGCGGCGGGTGTAATATCAGAGAGTGTAGACGGGGATGCTTTCTAGATTTACTATGAGTTTACGGAGCACATTATTGCTGCGAAACACGGACCAGGTCAAGCGTCGACCAAGCTGAGTTGACACCATCGCCTCCTTCGTACGAGCATTTCCCGTTGAGACAGGCCTTGCTCCAGTCATTACCGGCGAGTGCAAGCCCAAAGAGGGTTTGTGTGAGCACGATGATCTTGAACATGGTGAAGAGTTGGAAGGAACAAGACCGCGTTGAAGCGAGTATAGTAACGCTTTGAAACGTAAAGAACGAATGGTCTTACGAGCGCAGCTCGTGTATGAGTGAACGAACGAAAGGAATCGGAGCAGAACGCAAAAGCGAACTGAAGAACGAAGGGGGAGCCGGGGCAGGGGGACGCGCTGGGCGGACGACGATCCCAGGAACAAGACAGACGCACCGACCTCTTAAAGGTCGCACGACGGTGACGGCTAGCAACGATCTATCAAGACCGGGGATGTGATTCACATTTGGACCGCCACTCTAGGGTCGACCCAGAGTGATGAGGAAGATCGCCGTGCGTGGAAGCGATGCGAGGACGACGATCCTCCTTGAAAGAAAATCCTCCGAGGATCACTGCATGTAGCAGCTCAGAAGCCAGCACAGGCGGTCGCGAGGCAATAGAGAGCTTAGTGCGCATGGTCTTGGCGGTGTGAGCAGTTAATAACAATGATTACATGAAACAAGGATCAAGATTGACGCTTGTAGTAGGTAGCAGAGGAGGTTCATCGGCCGGCCATAGGTGACCGAGTAGACGCTTTCCGCCGCCAGTAACCTGGGCAAACAACTCATAGCGTATGGCAGCCTGTACGGTACGCTGGATGCCCCCGCATGTATTGATGCGTGTGAGAGGCGGTTGCCATTTGCTTTGCGTCAATTCCACGGTGGAGATAATACGCAGACTCTTGGCGTTAACACGCAAACGCCACACTGCCTTAGTTGTGGTCTGCTAAGAATCGCTCAAAGCTGTGTAAAACGAATCTTCGCGTCTGAAATCAAGAATCGCCGGCCAAGAACGACAGCAGTATTTTAGCAACATGTTCATCCTCTACTTCGAACTCAATCGAGACGGAAAACTTCTTCCAAAGGCTTCCACCAGCCCGGCCCCTCTGCACTTCCAACCGCACCAGGAATCAAGGACTCTTGCATGCCGTCCGTCAACTAAACGAACAATTAATAATCAACTCTTGTAGGGCTAGGCACACCAAGCAATTGGCAGAAGACGACGCACCGTCCACCACCTCTGCGTCTCAGGATCATCTGCGATCCTCTTCATGTCGGCTTCATAGTCGATACCCGCTGTATGCACCAATCGTATTAGTAGCCGCGCGCGCCATTTGCCATTTTTTTCCAAAAACGTTATATGTGTGAAGGGTGCCACTTACTGTACTTCATCGTGGCTATCAACAACCGCGATTCGTCTTCGAACCAGATACTGTAGTCGACGATATGCGCACGTCCCAACGCAGCGAGCACGCTTGGCCAGACAGCCGCATGAATCTACGCGTTCAGAGAGAGAGGCCCATATAGATAGAGTATAGATGCGTTTCGAAAACATCTGGATATTGAGTCTTCGAGCCTCACGATTCAGAGGAACCAACGGCGAGTGCGCGCACCTTCTTGTACTCCTCCAAGTACTCCGCCTTAACTTTAATGACCTGCGCAATGCGCTTGGGCTCCGACGTGCTTGCCATAAATCCAAAGAAAACCGTAAATGAGAGAGGGAGAGAAGGTTTCGCACGGCCCGCTGTGAGCCGGCGCCGTCGATCACAAGACATCGTTCCGACTGGCTCTCCCTTGCCATGTCCCAGAAGGCACGAATGTTTTTTTTGTATTGTGCAAGGCTGTGGTTGGAGGGAATAATCCTCGCGGGACGCTACGCGACCCACAGGCGGGGATGTGGGCGCGCGGCAAGCCATCGCGCAAGAGCTGTAAATCTACAAGTAAGGTGGCGGCATGATAGATATGTAAAGGAGGGAGGGCGAAGGTAGGGAAAGCAAAAGTCGCGTTGGAAGGACAGTGGGTGTGTGTTCGGATCAGGGCCATCGAGACAGCGCGCAGAGAGGGTACAGATCGTGCAGTCGGGGTCCGAGTGAGATAGATCAGGATGAGTACGAGATACAAGTACAGTGCACGGTGAGAGAGATTCAGGGAAGGAGACCACGACAGCGAGGGGAGAACACGACTTGCGGAGAGGGAGGATATCACCCGTTCGCCGCAACGATGGCACGCGGCTGTATTCTCCGCCAGCGCGCGAGCTCCTGCTTCAACCGTAACAGTCGCTCCTCGCGTACGGGATGCGTGTCTCCACGCATAAAGTTGCCAGATGGCGCACGAGTATTGTGATTGTGGTTGTGAAGGTCCTCGTGATCGTTATCTAGTCGCGACTCCCAGAAGTGGATGGCCAACCGTGGGTCGAATCCGGCATACGCGAGGATTCTGGATAAAGTGTGAGCCAGGACTTGCGAGGAGGGCAAAAAAACCAAAAAAATACCTTATCGAAACGAGATCTGCCTCAATCTCGAGTCTGCGATTGAAGCAAGACTCGTGCCCCTGGAGCAACTCGGACTGCGTCACTCTTGTCATGTTAGCAACTGCGTCGTTGACGAACGGCCCAAACATCATGGTGATCGGGAACAACAGCGTCCGTACGACGTCCGAGAAGATGTTGTACATGTTCGGTGCGAAGATGGTGCTGCTCGACAACGTCTCCAGATGATGGGACAGGATAAGATGCGAGATCTCGTGCGCCAGGAGAATCGCAAGCTGCGCCGTCTGCTCCGGTGTGGGCGACTGCGAACCACGAAGGATCTCGTCCAGGAAGCCAGAGAAGACAACGATGCCGGCGCTGCCTGCGCCGAAGCCGTACGAGAAACCGTTCGATGTGTCCGGTTTTTCGACAAGGAGGAGGTTGTATGGAGGGCCAAGAGCGGGTGGAGGCTCGGCAGGTGTGTTGCGAGAGAAGGTCTCGGTGAGGAAGCAGTGTACGATCTGCGAGACACGAGGACGAGGGGCTAGTGGGTAAGAGGATGGTGGTGGAACCGGGAAGCCTGGCGGAGCCGTGTCGACGAGATGTTGGAAGTGTTCCTTCTCGTGGGCAAGAATGTGCATGTAGGTCTCGAGCTTCCGTAGCGTGTCATGGACCCAAATATAGCGCCAGTCGGTGGTAGAGATGACTCTAGGGACATCACCTTCCGCATTGTTAACGAGTATGTCCGCGACGGCGCTGTACCAGCCGGGCCCTTGCAGTTGCTTCGCTACATCGTCTTCCTCCGACGGAGACAGCAAAATGAGACGGGGTCTAGCAGGAAAATCAGGAAAGGCTCGATTACAGCAATAAGTGATGCGTACCTGCCGGTCAGCGGAGTACGTTCCAGACTGGATAGGATCGTTGTCCAAAACAGAGCGAAAGGTATGGCAACCATGACGAGCAGGCTCTTCTTTGTGCACTTGATATTACGGAGGAAGCTGTCCTTGTGGGCTATAACGCGAGGGTCGTCGGGCAATTTCTTGAGCACAGCGCTCATGAACCTGAGCTTAATCAGCGTCATTGGCACGAGGGTCATGACAATGCGCGTGACGGTGTGTATAACGCTCAGGGAGTTGGACGTCTGAACTTCGTGTCAGAAACCCTTGTCCGCAGCCGGGTAGCACATGGACCAACCTTGAAAAAGCCTAGCACCCACGAGACGAAGCGCGCCAGCCGCCACGATAGGAAGTTGCAGGGAATCTTCATGCACACACAGGCCCATTTGCGCTGCGGCGGTGCGAGCTCGAGCTCCACCTCGCTCGGTTGACGAATCGTTGGCGTCCGCGCCGTCAGGGAGAGGTGAATGTGCTTTTGCGGCCTGGTGGCCGCCGCCTGTTCGCTCTCAAATCGCATGACGCCAACAACCTGTTTCTGTTTCCGTCGCTCTGAGTCGGTGTCGGCGCAAGCCATGACAGCTCCCGTGCAGTCCTGTTCAGTCAATCAGTACCGTTACGGTCATTTGGCAATTGTTAGTCAGCGCTCACGAAAACGAAGCGGCCGGCGAGAGCGCCGACGATGAGGGCCTTGAAACCCGATGATGGACCAGAGGAGAAACCGCGTCGTGGCGGTCCTCCGGACGGCGGCCGTACCACAAGCTTGCGCTTGAAGGCGTGGAGTGTTTCGCCACTGGAACGAACGTATGTCGGGAGTGTACCGAAGAGGCGGTGACTCATGCTACGAGCGCAAAAAGGACTGTCGCTTTGCTGTTGTTGTTGCTGCTCGTTGGCACGCCTGTCCCATGTCCAGGGGCCACGATGGTGCTGCGGGGCGCAAATGAGTGTCCGCAAGCAGGCAAGTGCCGAGCTGTGCTTACGCGAGGTTGGACAGTACCGCTCTGCCATGGATGGTAGTGTCGAGCACTAAAATTCGCTTTGAGAGCAAGCGCAAGTTCCTTCCTGGCGCGATGGAAAGCCACAAATAGATTAATGGCGTCGCTCCAGCGGAGCTATATCGCAAAGATAAGAGATTCAGAAAATATTGAAATGCCGACTTTAAAACGCTTACTTCAAAGCGAAAATTTGGGTCGTGGCGGGAGGCATGATCAAGTTTGTTGCGGGACATGGCCCACTCGCGCACCCACTCTGTTGATGCCTTGGCTGCCCACCGGGATGTCCAATCAGCATTAGCCGGGCTCGCGTCCGGAAGACGAGGATTGCCAAGGAGATACTTGTGGAAGCCATCGTCTACGTTCCAGCGGTCGTGCATACGGCTGAGCCATTGAGACCAACCGCGGCCGGAATGGTGATGCTGGTCCTCCGGGGGTGGAGGTCCCCAACCTGCACCCCAGCCATTTCCAAAGCCATGGGACCAGCCATTATCAAAGCCGGCACCAGTAAGCGAAGCGTGGTGCCGTCGGGTAATCGTAGAACGTGTCGCTTGTTTCGCTGCGCTGAGCTTTGCGCTGCGGCTAGCAAGAAGTCGATATTGCGAGGGTGCGCTAGCCAGCGCGGCACTCAGAGGTGCTCTGGCTGGCAGGGCATTCAGGGCGGCGCGCGACATGCAAGTTGCATGCAATCGCGCGGTGACGGTGACGAGGAGCAAAGACAGAAGGGGTCTCGGTTCCGGGACGAGCCGACGATCTCTCCTGGCCTTTGCCCGGAACAGACTTCCCACGGCTGAATTACGACCCCGTGGTATTCCGCTGCGACTCTCCACGGTTCGCTGTCCATTCTCTTAACACGCCACATGATGGGCGGCCCTCATCGCTAGGACTGTACAAAACACACCGATCTCGAGCTGCACGCATGCGGGAAATCTAAAGCGTGGTCCCCGCGCTGCGCAGCTGGCTTAGCCGCATCTCAAAACACGCAGAGAAGCAGAACATGGCATATTGCCGTACTGCTGACTAGCTGTTAGTGAGTTTTAGACAGGACCCGAGATATGAAAGTGTATGCGATGACATCTTCACAGCTACCAGCTGCAACTCGGTGCAAATGATGCTGCTAGCTGGACATCATCACGATGAATTCGGTCTCTTGATGAGTACTCGCTGCTAACAGTTGGTGGAATGCAAGTGCAGATCATTTGGGTCAGATTGACTCTTGTTTCAGGGATTTTGTACGGCGTTCTGTGCACGACTATCCGGTGCGATAACATAGTACACTGAGTATCACAGATGAAATAGAATTAGGTCTCGGATTTCGGACAACGGATTCAATACCCTGAACTTTGATGGAACGACTTCGGCAGTCACGGGACGGAAACAACCGCCGATGCTTTTGACCAGCTTAAGCAACCTGCTTGCGAGTGTGCTCCCTTTTTTGTCCCTTCCTCCTCATCCAGCCCGCCCCTCAAGTTCCAAAGATGTCCTGACTTTCACCTTGAGGCACGAACACGGTCAGAGGCCCGATGGCCGCGTTGTGTTTGCGGATGTGCCAGAGCACCACGCGTCCAAACTCATAATCGACGATGAAACTGTTTTTACACTCAAAGCGCGGCCAATGATGGTCCATAGGCCACGTTCGATGGATCTGTTTCACCGTGCTCGAAGACGGGTCGGGGCATCGACGATCCCCTGGGATCCAATTGAGGTCATAGCGCCAGACACAACCAGCCGCCGCACGCTGTCCCTTCTTTCCAAGATGACCTTTAACGCCTACCTCAAGCCGGAGGATAAGACTTGGTACGATCTTGGGTCCGACTGGACCGTAGGGGTGAGCAATGCTCAGGTTAACTGTGCTGCTGCGCAGTCGCTTACCTGCTGCTGCGCAGTACCCATTTGGCTGGGAACCAGACGAGAATGGATTCCGCGGGCACGTCTTCGCCACGCCGGACAACAGAACCGTCGTTCTCAGCATTAAAGGGACAACTCTGGTATGGCCTATCGAAGGCGGCCCAACGAGCAAGGCCGACAAGTTGAACGACAATCTGCTCTTCAGCTGTTGCTGCGCACGTGTCAATTGGAGATGGTCTACGGTGTGCAACTGCTACAAGGGAGGCTGGAAGTGCGATGCGACGTGCCTCGAGACAGCTGTAACCCAGGATAGTTTATTCTATTCCATGGGCACGGACCTCTACTCCAACCTGACGTACATGTATCCATACTCGACGATCTGGCTCACCGGTCACTCCCTTGGTGTGAGCGTTATAATCCTTTGGCGATTCTTTAAAGCAGCTAATAGCTTTCAGGGAGCATTGGCGAGTTTGCTGGGAACAACCTTTGGGACACCAGTAGTTGCGTTCGAAGCTCCAGGAGACGCGCTGGCCGCGAGTCGTTTGCACCTGCCAATTCCCGTAATTATTCCGTCTTCGGCCCCCTCTCTGTGGCTCACACAGAGTCGTAGAACGAAACCTCTCACATCACCCACGTATTCCACACGGCAGATTCAATAGCGATGGGGGTGTGCAATGGTGTAACGTCGCCCTGCGCGATGGGAGGGTATGCAATGGAGTCTCGTTGTCACCTTGGACAAAAGATCGTATACGACACCGTTGGCCAGCTTGGCTGGTCAGTCGGGATAGGCGCGCACTCCATATCGCAAGTTATCGAAAAGGCACGTGCTACCCCACTCATTATTTCCGTTTCGCAGCTTAGCTTTCTAATAGATACTCAACAAGCCATGGATGGATCTGGGCGGCAAGATCGACCTTGGGGAAGACGGTGTTCCTCCTGCCGTTCCTGAAGACGAGGGCTGTGCCACAACTGTATGTCAAACTTGAAATCTCTTATTGTGCAGGCGCTGAGAAATCTCCAGGAATGCTACAGCTGGGACTTCATCGGATCGTTACAAAACGCAAATTCAAGCACAGCTATTGATTGTGGCTATTAGCCCATGCTTTGGGTATTTCTTGGTGAAGCCACATTTATAACACGGGGGTTGCAGTCATAGGGTGAAATAAATAATCTGTTATCGAAATATCTTGAATGTCATCTAGGTACAACGTACAGGACACCGATCAATGCAGCTGGGCTAGACATTGAACTCGTTCGCAAATCCGAGAACAATCGTCCAAGGGGCTCTGGTCCAGCCGCACCGCATGATTTCTCTGCTTTTGGATTGTCGGTAGGTCATTAGAACTCTTGCGGTAAACTTCCGTATGCGTGGTCACATATCCCGCCTTATCGGGCATCGTGTGAAAGTACAGATTATGCATGACTGCTAGGTTTGCTACTAGGCAGAGTGCATGAAGACAACCAGGTGAACATCAACAGATGCAACAGAGTAATCGTATGTGTTTTTCGCTATCACTTTCCAGTAGAGCCGTCAAACCGTGCGATGCGGAGTTGCCGCAAGCGACGGCCCGCAGCACGAGTATGGTTATTGAGGCCGCCATGGTATGCCCACCCGGCCTCATGCCAGTCTCCCATTGGCGTTGCGCTGTCTTTCGGCGAGAGTTGTTCAGCCACCCAAGGGCTACCGGTGGCGCGAATCGAGTAGTTCCGAATAAGCATCGCGCCGCCGGGCTATGTCGAGGTTGTGAGTGGGTAGAAATGATGTTTTAATGAAAGTGATGCACGCACATGCTCGCCGAGGAACTTTGTTGCATCGATAACGAAACCGTCGATAATCAGTAAACACCGACCAGGCACCGCACAGGCATATTTCAACGTCACGTCGTAATTCCATACCACATCGTCGTTGCTTGAGACACTGTTAGATCCTAGCGATAGCGTCGGGTGGTTTTCTTCGTCAACTTCTTTGTCTGATAGTTCGCTAGGGTCAAGACCTGCGGCCTTCGCAGCATCACGCTTCTTCTGCATGCGCACCGCCCACGCTATATCCTCGTCGCGCGCACGGCGCAGCCCCCATGCAAGGCCAGTACGAGCGAGCAGCCAAATATACCATTTCGAAGGATCCCAAGCCGTGAGATTCATATCAGCACGGAAGTCGTGTGGGAATGCGTGCTATCCGGGGACCAGAAGGTTAGTTCTCCTAATCTGCTGCTATTTATGTGAGCGCGTACATGCTGTTGAAGGTCATTTAGCTCATGCATAGCTCCCACACTACGCTGATGCTTACGAAGTTGTGATTTCCCTCCCCATTGGTGAGCAATGCGAGGATCTGAGAGTATTGAGTCTCATCTTGTGACAGTGCATCTGATCTTACAGTGTTTCCTCGTGCGGTAACTTCATCTGAGTACTTCTGCAGACCATTCCAATGCGCTAGCCTGCAGCACTGTGATCAGTAGCGTGGGAAATAGAATAGTGATGACTTCACGAGTTGACGAGAAACGTGCAGTGCCAGATGAGGATGCGTATGCAGACACCACCGTAAAGAAAGCCGCCTAGAGCGTCTCCCCACATCGCCCCGAGCAATGTCGGGAGGATGAAGCCAGAAAAAAGCGCCAGAAAAACTATCTATAGCCTCAGCAAGTTGTACGTGCAGCATTGGAATTTTCTCACTGTAATATTTGTGTTGAAAGCGAACCACTGGACCGAGAGGAACAGTTAATGGTACTCTGATTTTATACTGTTTTCCTCACCAGGATCTTGGTCCAAATCCTCACGCCCAATGAGTCGCATCCTTGGATATTCGGTTTTCCAGAAAATCCAACCCACGTGCGCAAACAGCATGCCGCGTGTAGCCGCGTATCTGTTGAACGCGCTTCAGTGATGTGACACTCCATAAGGCAATACACCGACGGATCGTGATGTATATCATCCGTAAAGCGCTGTGTTTATGCCAATCGGGTCAGCTCGAAATTGGAGAGTCGCTCTGGAAGCTCTAACGTGATGCAATCGGTGCCGTAAACACCTGCTGGTGCACGCTCGATCAGTACTCGGGCAGTGCGCAGTTACCACAACTCGGATCACGAACCACCACTTGATAGAGCCCTGAAAGGCCGTCGTGCCCGCAAATGCAAGCCCAGATCGCACGATCTTTCCCGTGCGAAAGGATCGGTGCGACCACAACCTGTGATACCCGATCTGTGGCAGGTGACCAGGAGGTCGCGGCCTTTGCTCGCGCCACTCACCGTGATCCTAATGACGACAAGCAATATTTTGAGCAAAAAAAAACCTGTTGGATCAAATAAGGGGCCTTACCCAAGCATTGCGACGTTCCAAAGAGCGAACGAAAGTATATGCGTCTGCAACGGTAGCCGCCACGGTGGATAAATGAGCAGAGACGGGAGAACCAGGATGTGCATCCCAACGAAGAACACCGCGTTCGATGTCCATAGCTTCTTCTTGGGTGGCTCCTCATATTGTAGTACTGCAGCTGGGTTGGCGTGCTGCGACTGGAGACTGTGCGGAACAGGTGTCATGATTGAGGTACGGAGCGAAGCAGCCGCGTGTAGATTTAAAGCATAGTTGGCACACAATTTTATCGGCGGATCAACAGAATGAAGCTCCTAAAGATACCGTCGAAGACTAATTGTATGCATGTAAAACTTGATAATCATTGAGGCAAGAAGATACACCTGCGAGCATGATTTTTGTTACATACATGTCAAATCAGGACAGAATCGGAAGAGGAAGATTACCTTCCGCTTTAAGCAGCGATACAGGAGCCCTACCCGTAATCTACGCATACGCACAGCACGCACAGGCTCAGGTAATATTCTAAACAGTTTACACCGGGCTTACAAGGCCGAATCGCGGAGAGTAGACTTCCGCTTTAAGCAGCGATACAGGAGCCCTACCCGTAATCTACGCATACGCACAGCACGCACAGGCTCAGGTAATATTCTAAACAGTTTACACCGGGCTTACAAGGCCGAATCGCGGAGAGTAGACTTGATAGCTTTAGTGCCGTGCGGCGCAGCTAGTCCTGAACCTCAACATTCCGCAGCTCGATATTCCCATAGGGAACCGTTACCGAAGAAACAGTGTATAAAATTACCTCGACTAATATGATCAGGCAATATCTTGAAATGGCACTCAGTGTGACGGAGACATGTTTGCCAGCCGCATGCCGCGTTCGCTGTTGCATTTCTTATCTGCCGTCGAGAAAGGGGGTTAGCACAGCAGCGGTTTAGAGATACCCACTAAGCATTAGTACTTCATCTCGTGCTTCAAGGTTTTATCTGACACTGCCAGGGTTGAGGCATTGGGGTCAGCACGAGCCTTGTTCCAGCCTCATGGTTCAACTATCATCCTTGGTCATTTGTATTTGTGTACCCATAAATAAATAAATAAATTCCTTGGAACGAACTCGGGGCTAATGTTATCCCAAGAATTGCACATATAAACGCGCAGCTCCTTTCATAAACCATGCCATCTAAGGGCTTTTCACTCCAACAACACCTCGCGCCTCTACCATGTCTCAGCGACTGCTTTCAACGACATCTAAGCACTCGCAATGGTCCTTCATTTCTACCCTAGACTCAGTTTGCTCATACACCACCGACACGCTCCTCGCACTTGGTTCAACACCACTCGCCCGCGGCGGCGAGCTCGCCGTCGTGGGCTTGCTGCAGCGGATAAAGCATGGGCACCTAACTATCACAACGCACACCCAGGTTTACACATTTCCAGCGTTCGAGAAAGGAGTTCATGTCAACCGGCATCCAGAACTCTACGCCGATCTCGTTGTGGTCCGTGATACGTTCTGGACACGGATGCTTATCATGGGAGATCTTGGCTTTGCCGAGGGCTATATGGTACGCGTTACCTCATTATACCGCGCGCTGAATTGCGCTGAATTGTGCACTGTAGTATGGCGATGTGAGTTCCTCAATTCCACCATCGGATTGCCACACAGTGTGTTGACTCCAAATGGCGCTGCCTGAGGTCCAATGCAAGGATCTTGGGTCGTTGTTAAAGGTATGACTTTCGGTAGTAGTAGGCGCTCTAAACCTGGCTGCTGATTGTGCCGCAGGTCTTCATGGTTAACCGGCCAGAGCTTGCAGCCGTCGAGAACAATCGTTTGGTGAAACTACTCACAGCTATACCCCGGTACATCACCAACTCGCGCTTCGCCAACACCATCAGTACTTCGCGGTCAAACATCAGCGCCCACTACGACATATCAAATGCCATGTTTCAATGGTATGGCGGTGTTGTTGTGCCGTGCTTGCATTCTGTTTTGGTCCTGACTCGTCAGCAGCTTCCTCGGCAGTGACATGATGTTAGTGTCGCCTTCGTGGGTCTACGTGTAGACCAAAACTGAAATATTGTTAGGTACTCCTGTGCTATCTTTGACGACCTCGACGGTGATCTCCATCGCCCGCCAAAGCCGGTCGATGAGATGCAGCAGCATGTAAAGGGGTCACCCTCCGAATGTTCCACATCTTCGCTAACCGCCGGAGACGCTGATATCGACGAGTTGCACGAA
Organism: Auriculariales sp. MPI-PUGE-AT-0066; assembly: GCA_020744175.1. Classification (NCBI taxonomy): domain Eukaryota; kingdom Fungi; phylum Basidiomycota; class Agaricomycetes; order Auriculariales; species Auriculariales sp. MPI-PUGE-AT-0066. The sequence goes on from JAGTJP010000073.1 coordinate 22,784, forward strand.
GCCCAGCAACGCAAGATCGATCACATTCTTGCAAAGGCCAAACTTGAGAATGGCCATCGAATCCTCGATATCGGGTCGGGCTGGGGCGAGCTGGCGATTCAGGCCTGCAAGTCCGTTTCCGACTGCACGGTCGAAGCCATCACCTTGTCATCTGACCAGAAGGAGCTGGCAGAGGAACGCATCGCGGCGGCTGGCCTCGCAAACCGTATCAAAGTGCACTTGATGGACTATAGATGCATGCCCGAAGAGTGGAAGGCGTCATTCGACCGCGTCATTAGCATCGAGATGGTGGAGGCTGTCGGCGTCAAGTTTCTCCCGGAGTACTTTAGCTGGATCGACTGGGCACTCAAGCCGAGAGGTGGAGTCGGCGTTGTACAGGGCACCACCATGCCAGAGACACGTATTCTAAAATCACCTGACGAAGCCTAGACCGGCATCTTACTTCATTCTGCAGGGTTCGATAGTTACGAGGCAGGGGTTGAATTCATCAAGAAATGGGTTCGTTTGTGATCGCTGAGAGTCTGGCCCGCCGATCGCTAACAGCTTCTGCAGAGTGAGGCTTGTTGACCGATCATAGTTGAACTGTTGCCACTGACTGACATTGGATAGTTTTCCCCGGCTCGTCCTGCCCAACCATAACGAATCTCATCACCGGCCTCAACAAGGGAAGCCAGAACCGTCTCATCATCGACTCGGTCGACAACATTGGCCCGCACTACGCGCGAACACTGCGCGAATGGGCCCGTCGGTTCGACACCGGGTTCGACACGGTGATCGCACCCACACTCCGTAGCATGCATCCCAGCGTCATGGACGGACCGAACGGAGAAGAGGAGCTGGCTGTCTTTCGCCGCAAGTGGATCTGTGCGTTCCTTCAGTTAGCTCGGCCCACCTCTGTCGCGTCATGCTGATATATATCATATCAATTTCACAGACTACTTCCGTTACTGCGAGATTGGCTTTGCCACTAGAACTCTGGGCGTCGCAATTCTCACGTTTACTAGGGAAGCCGACGCATCCTATGGCTGTAATGTCTTTGCTTGATATGGCCAACAAGTTATCTTCACAATTGAAGTTCCCTGAGCCTTTTTGTACTGTTTTTTCTGAATGTCATCAACTCTTGCTTGGCCTGTACACCCGAGGGGACTCGGAGCACCTAGCGGCATCCGAGCACCGCCATGCCCATCCAGACATTCCCGAAAAGTGTGTTTAAAACACTCCCGAACTTTCGTAAACGTTCCCGAAGTAGTATGAGGCTTGGGATTACCGCATTCGGAAGCTGTGAAAGTGTCACTGCGCTGGGGATGTCATAAGCTTCTTGTAAGCCTTCTGTAATTCTGTGTACGAGGCATGGCTTGGCCCTACTCTTGAACCAATTGGTTTTGGTTAATTATCCGAAATATACATCGCTCACGTCGGGCCTGAATACTCAGCCGAGTTTCGAAGGCGAGCGTTAGCGAGCTGTCTCGGACCCTGACCATGTTGACGGACTGCGTATTTGAATGATACCCGGGATATCATGATAGAGAATGAAAGTAAAGTTGAGCTGCTACAGTTTGAGAAGGAGGAAATGAAGAACCTCAAGGGTACATGACGTATAGTACAAGTCACGCAAGTTACAAGAAGAACTAACTTGGGCCGGGGATCAGTGCATGGCCATTGTAGGGATGTCGAAAACAGCGTTGCGCCAACGACCTCTGGCCTCGTCGTCCACATGTTGTGCCGCGTTCGCAGCCTCCTCTTCCCATAACTTGACGACCGAGCCCGGCGCATACACTCCGTGAAATACGGACGGACCGTCGCCCTTGGCAGATCCTGCAACACCGACTCCCGCATACACATCCGGGTCATCGGGCGGGCTGAGTCTCGCCATGATGGCGCGGAAAAACGTCGGCATATCATCTGGGTCTGCGATGCGTGTCGCCCTGAGCCGTTCCCGTGCGTAGATGAGCTCGCGGTTTCCTGCATGTAGTGCACCTTCGATGGCAGCCGCAATCTGTTTCTCCAAGATCGACTTTAGAAGCGGGCGGAGGAAGGGCTTGGCGAGCCATGCGAGCCAGCTAAGCTTGCTCTTGCGCAGGCTGTAGTCAAAATGGTGGATCTTGACGCTTGCGCTTTTGAGACTGAGGATCTTCTCCAGTCGGTCCTCGCCCACCTCAATCTCGAGCGTGATATCGATGCCGCGCTCGTCCAGAGCGAAGGAAGCGATACCCTCGTCGGCGAAACGGAAGAAACCGCTGTGCGCGCGCAGCCAAAAGCCGACCTCGTCCGCCCGGATCGTGATTCCTTCCGCATGGACGCGGACGATGGTGCCAATCTGCGTGTGGGTGCGGAAACGTGCTTTGGTGATGGCCACCTCGTTGAGCGTTTCGACCCGCAGACGGAAGGGGAAGAAAGAAGAGTTGTTGACCGTCTTGCCAGGTTCAAATACCAGGCTCTCCACTAGGAGATCGAGCTCGGGGGCGCAAAGCTCAAAGCGCGGTATCGGGATATACTGAATCAAGCCTATGATGAGCGGCATGAATACGTGCAAAGCATCTTGACCCAAGGCTTTGTTCACGGTTTGGTCTGTTGGGGAGACCAAGTTGAGCAGCCTCAGCGATGTGTGCCATAGCCCGGAGACGTCCTTGTCGGCAATCACAGACTCGTACGTGATCTTGGCTTGGGCGATGAGATCGTCGATGTCACCACGTAGCGACGATTCCATTCCAGCATAATGGACTTTCTCACTGAGTTCATCAAATTGTCGCTGCGCAGTCGTGAAGAAGTCGGGGTCAGTGAATAGTTTGTTCAGCGTCACGCCAACCTCCTGCATGACGACTTCGAGGTTGGGGTCGCTGCGAATACGTAAGGCGACCTTGTTCCAGGCAACCGTGAGGCCGTCCCAAGCCTTGCGATCGCCGAACGAACCAATGAAAGCCCATAACTTCTCCATCGCGCGGTCCAGCTCTGGATTGGAGTGAACATCATCCGAAACCGTCCCAACGGCTTGCTCGAGCGAGCGCGAATACACCTCGACATAGCGCTGCAGCAGGAGTTGAAGCGTGGAGACAGACGTCTTGTAGTCTGAGCGTTTCCTCAGGTGCGCGACCGTCTGCTGCAAACGGACGAGAAGCGTTTGCCGCTCCACTGCGGAGAGATGTTCGGAGACGCTTTGTCCAACATCGTGGGCAGTTTGAGCGATGCCGTCTGCAACAAGTTCTCCGACTTCAACAACTTCTGTCGGTACGGTTTCCGATGACAGTGGCGCAATACCCTCTGCTCCAGGTTTTTTGACGGCCTCTGCCTCTGCTTCGGTGGGAGCAATGCGTTCAGCGACTTTCTCAGCTACATTCGCCACGCTGGCTGCAGTGTCAGAGAAGACCTCGCGGGCGATGATATTGAGGTCGGCTAGGAACATTCGAAAGTCACGATTGCCGAACAAGAGGCTGCCAACGATCCGAGCGCTTTCGTAAGCTGGCAGATTGGAGTTAGCTTGTGGCGCTGTTTGAGCGATCATGACGGCGCATTGACGCACCCGCTGCAGCATCGAGCCTCGGTGTGAACTGTGAAGCGCTGCTGATCATGTCGGCAGTGTCCAATTCGAGTCTCGCCTTGGGAAAGAAGTAGGCAAAATCTTGGATAGAGTCGTTGGTGTTCTTGTTGCGCAATAGCTCGATGAACTGCATGAGCCATTGTCGCGTGAACCGGACCAGCAGCTGGCCAGACCGGCTCAGCTCGCTCAGAGCCTCATCGCCTGGGTTGAGCACGTCTGAAGCTAGTATAACACGAAGGTATATGATAGCCTGTTCGGTTGAGGGCAGATATCCCTTGCCGAGTGCGCGCATCATCTGGTACGTGTGCATTTTTTTGTGCAACTCGCGCTGAAGAACGGTGTCGTCCTCATACTGGCTTAGGAGCGGTTCGGTGTCATCATGGTCGTCGTCCCCAGCGCGACCGCAGCACCACGACATTGCGCAGATGGTCGTGTGTAGAGGAAGAGCAGGTGCGCAAATCCATGACGTCGCGGTCGCGTTCAAAGCTGCGGAATTATCCGGAATTAAAGCAAACAAGCTCGAGCGATTTTCACGTTGCAAAACAAAAATTGCTTGAGGCGGTAGCGTAGTTTTTGCATTTGAAATAATGATAATGTAAAGACCACGGACCGAGTGCGAGTTCATTCTCCGTTCACGCTTCATTCCTTCCTAGTTTGTTGCCGCATTATCCGCATGGCCCACAAAGTCGCCGACGAGCTCCTCAGAGAGATCCTCGCCCCGCCTTTGCTCGTACCCGACGCCTTGTTCTGCAATACGGATAATGTGTCGCCGTTCAGCAGAGTCGATCGCTCCGCGTCCGACGTACTACTCGTTTGCAAGCGCTGGATGCGCGTCGCTACTCCGTGTCTATACGAGACCGTCGTTATTCGCTCGACTGCGCAAGCCCACGCCCTCAGCGCCGCGCTCACCAGGAACCCACAGTTTGGCGCGTATGTGCGCAGGTTCAGAATCGAGAATACATACGCAACGTACCTGAGCACGAAGATCATCGCGACTATGCCCAAAATTCGGGTGCTGCTTTTCAACATTGGGATTATGCATGCCGACAATTTGACGGACTTGCATGCACTTATTGCAAGTCCTCAAATTGAGCATCTTCTTCTGGTTGACTATCGGGACGGCGCGAGTAATGGAAAGCGAAGCAAGTTGCTCTCGAAGATCACAGGTGCAGTAGCAACATGGAAAACACTGGTCAGTTTGCTATGTTTCTTCGCAACTTACATGTCAGACTCATACCATATAGAAACGCATTACAACTACCGATGCTATCTGGGACGAACTAGGGCACATGTTTTGGGACGCATTAGCAGCCTGTCGCACGTCGCACACCATCGAGATCACCTGCGGCCAACTGCCCTTCCATGACTCCTACCAACGCGTTTTGGCCAATCCCTCTCTAAAGCAGCTCGATTTCGTCTCTCGTAGGAGTGGCGCTCTTTCGAGATACCAGATAAAGAAATGGCTTGACGCCACCTCACATGGTAGCTGCCATATTTTGTACAAGCAACCGTCATCCACCATCTCGTTGTCTCCGCACGCAGAAGCAAAGAAATCTGTGGTGTCTGACACAGCTTCAGCTGTCATCCTTTCGTCCAATCCATTTTGGACACCGTTGGCGTCCGCCAGCACCGCTGAGCGAATCAATATATGGGCACACATTCTCGCCTTTACTGTCAGAAAACAGGTTCAAGTCTCTCTCTGGAGCAACGATCAGTCCACGGGCTGGATTGACTCTCGGCGTGTTGATGTTAGCGTGGCTCGCACCACACTGCTTCTTTCGAAGGAGCTCTCAGTACGTGCTACCCGCATTTACTTTGCCTTTTCGTGCTCACCTGCAGCAGATAGCAACCGTCCGTGCAGTGAGCGAACACCTTGTGCCGTCTTCTGGGTCATCACTGCAGACTTTGAGCACATTGATGAAGCGCGATCCCGCTCTCCGGCGTGTCCCTCGTACTTTGACCATGTTTTATGGTTTTAAGGTTTTGCCGACAGATGGCCAGGGCCTCATGTCCTTTCTAGAACTGTTGCAGCAGCTCGAGAGCGCTGCGTTTTCAGGGGCCTGGATTGGTCAGCTTGACTCTGCAGATTGGCTGACGGCGATCGGTCCGTCAGTAGGTCGCTCCCTGTTGCGGTTGAACGTGAACCTGTGGCAATCTTCGGTTGGCTCGAACCGGAGAGGACCCGCATTCCAGGCCATGGGCGAAGTTGCCAAAGGGGTAGTGCTTGACCCTGTTGCTATCTTTGGGGAGCTTGAAGCGTTACAGGAGCTCAGTTGGTCATGCGACCCGCTGCACTTCTCCGTGGAACCCAGGTTGAAAGATTTCAAGGGATTGGCTCGCCTCAAGAAGCTGGAGGTTAATCGGGGGCACCAGAGCTTCTTCATGTTTCTCTCAAATATTCCGTTCGTATCTCCAAGATTATGCATTATTCGAGTGACCGATACACCACAGGCTCCCGGCGCTAGAAGAGGTTGATCTGACCCAGTTCAAAAATAATCCCAAGCGAGCCTTCAAGTTTCTCCAAAAGCATGGAGGCGCGATCCGCACATTTTCGCTGACGGGTGCCATAACGCAAGAAGATATTGATACGCTTCCGCAAGTCGAGGAGCTTCGGCTGGCGCATGTGAGTGGCCCATTTGACTATGGCCCACGAACTTAGAATAATGACATGCATGCGCTCAGGACAATACGGCACACTTACTGAATCGTCTCCGCTGCCTGTCTGTGAAAAAGATCGTTCTTAATTGGCAAATGTAGGATCACCTTGAACAGATTGTGCTCGCCCATGTGATGACGACTGCTTGCAGATGGAACGCGAAGCAACTCAGCAAGTACACCTCGGCCTTCGCTCGTCTGGTCACTTGCACAACAAGCTTCCCAAACTTGCGAGAAATCTGGGTTACCGCAGGTCTTCTGTGGCCGACAAACGAGTACGTCTGCGATGGTGAATCATGTGGGCCATAGTCTGACCCTACCTCAGACGCGAGGAGAAGAAGAACTTCTGGGTTCCACACTCACGGAGTCTCGCTACGGTCAACATAACGCTCAAAGATGATAGTGGGCGTCCTTGGCGTCAACGACTCAAGATGGAATAAACTACCCGTTTGGCTCGATGAACCTTCAAATCTCCGGATTGATCATCGTATGCATAGTCTGAGAAAATCTGAAGAACACCCGCGCCCCGTATCCAACGCTTTAGACAGTCTTTCTACAGTAAAGTCGGTTTGTTTAGTGGCCAAACCGCAGTGTGGATGAGGGGAACATCACCTAGGTTCCTGTCTGACATGTTCTACTGGATGGTAGTTACAGACTATTGAAGCTTATAGTGCTGCGGAATAGCTAATCAGAAAGTTGTGTGCATGTTTTAAATGAGTTCCGGCGCCACCGTGGTTGTGGAAATCGGTGAACCAGTTTCAAGGGGACAAGCAGTTATTACAACAGAATGAACATTTCTTGTCGATTTAGCACTTTTATGCTGAGAGTTGCATGTACGAAAGCCGATTCAAGCTGCTGAAACGTGCAGGAAATGCCAGTGGCGGCTTCAATTAGGTGCACAAGGTGGGGAATACACGGATTTTCATTTTCTCGTAAATTAAAAGATAAATCCTCCTTGGCTGTTGCCCCACCCTGGGGCATTCTAACGCGTGTTAATTGAACAAAATCGGATGAGAATTGAGCTAAATACGCGCGACATAAGTTGCGGTGTCCAAGTGGTGAACGGTTTTCGCCGGCGCCACTGAGGCCCGAAACGGCGGTAAGCCCCCGGGAGGACACGCCACAAATTCGACACGAATTCATTCTCCGTCCCCACATCTTGCCCTTTTGCTTTGCAACTGCATTATCCGCACATGGCACACCGACTCGCAGACGAACTTCTCAAAGATATCCTAGCCCCGCCTTTGCTCGTGTCCGACGCCTTGTTCTGCAACACGGACGATGTGTCACCCTTCAGCAGAGTCGACAGCTCCGCGTCCGACGTACTACTCGTTTGCAAGCGCTGGATGCGCGTTGCAACTCCGTGTCTATACGAGACCGTCGTTATTCGCTCGACTGCGCAAGCCCACGCCCTCCGCGCCGCGCTAACCCGCAACCCACAATTCGGCACGTATGTGCGCAGGTTTAGAATCGAGAACACGTATGCAACATACTTGAACACCAAGATCATTGCGACCATGCCCAACATCCGCGAGCTCGTCTTGCCCATTGGGGTCATGGCTGCCGACCGCCCTACAGACCTGTATGCACTTGTCGCAAACCCCAAGATTGAGCACTTCCTCGTGGTTAACTACCGCTCTCGCGGTAGCAATGTAACGCGAAGAAAGTTGCTGTCCAAGGCCATCGACGCGGTAGCGACATGGAAGAGTCTCGTCAGTGTGCCATTTGCACAAGCATATATGTCTTGAGCTCATTTGAATGCAGAAACGAGTGACCTCTAGCGAGAATAGCTGGAAAAAACTCGGGGACAAGTTCTGGGACGCTTTGGCGGTCTGTCGCACATTGCACACCGTCCAAATCGCTTGCCGCTGGCTCCCCACTCAGATGCACTACCGACGCATCCTCACCAATGTCTCCCTGAAACAGCTTGTTTTTGTCACTCGCGCCTATTTCAGCCCCTTATTTGGGTTTGACATGGAGCAATGGCGAAATGCGACTGGTAATGATACCTGCTGTATCTCTATCAAGCAACCGCTGTCAACGCTCTTATTATCTTCATATGCGGAATCAGAGGCACGTCAGGCAGGGGCGTCCGAAGTCGCTTCTGCCGTCATCGCTTCACCGAACCCGTTCTGGAAACCCATGGCGTCTGCCGACCTTGAGACGCGAATCAATATATGGACGCGCATTCTCATGTTTGGAGTCGAAAACGCCGTTGGTCACACTCGCTTCCGTGTCCGTCACAGCTCAAGTTGGATCAACTACGAACGTGTCGAGGTCAATGTGGCTCAAAACACGGTTCTTCTGTCCAAGGAGCTCTCGGTGCGTTCCGTTTTGCGCTCATATACCGCATGTAACTCATCCGCTGCAGGTTGCTACCATCCGCGCAGTGAGCCAGCACCTCGCACCTTCAACTGGGCGCATAATGCGGACTTTTTGCTCCATGATGAAGCGCGACCCGGCTCTGCGGCGTGTCCCTCAGACATTGAGAATGACTCACGTCAACACTGACGACGACCTCGTACAGGCGATGCTCGAACTCTTGCAGGAGCTTGAGAGCGCCGTCTTCCAAGGGGCTTGGATGGGCCAGCTTGAATCCATAAAGTGGTTAACAGCGATTAGCCCGTCCGTTGGTCACTCCCTGCGTCGGTTGGAGTTAGAACTGCCCAAACCAACTGTCTGGACTAGACAGACAGGAGAGGTCGCCAAGGGGGTGACACTCGATCCCATTGCAGTCTTCGGGGGGCTCGAAGCGTTGCAGGAGCTCGTGTGGTCGGGCGAGCCATTATACTTCTCTGAAGCAACCATACCGAAGAATATGAAGGGATTACGTCGTCTCAAGAAGCTGCAAATCACAAAAGGACACCAAAGTTTGTTCATGTTCCTCTCACAAATTCCGTGCGTCGCTTCGTCGTCTTGGCATCGTTGTCCGCTGTCCTGACGCTCTGCAGACTTCCCGCGCTGGAGGAGTTTGTTTTGACACAGGCCGCTAAGCGAGCGCACAAGTTCATTCAGAATCATGGAGCCGTTATCCGCAAGTTTACGGCCCCGAGCGCGACGACACAGGAATACTTTGACAGCCTTTCACAGCTTGAGGAGCTCAAATTGTCTGATGTATGTACACCTCCGACGCGCGTCGAGCTACAGCTAAATGCCCTTAGGACAACTCCACGCAGTTCTTCTCCAGCATTCGTTGCTTATCTGTGACAAAGCTTATCCTCATGTGGCCAACGTATGATGCTTTATGTAAAACCTGTGTCGCCCAGCTTCAATCTGATTCTTATCCACAGTTCGGGTTCGAACTGGATTGGCCGGTACTCATCGTCTTTCGGGTTTCTACTCGCTCGCAAAGCGAGCTTTCCGAACTTACGCGAGATCTGGCTACCCGGCCGTCATATTTGGCCGACAACCGAGTATGTCGTTCAACCCGGGTCTTGAATCCCGACCGCGGACTGACCCGCATTTTGCAGACGCGACGAGAAGAAGAACATCTGGATCCCACACTCGGAGAGTCTTGCCTCGGTCAACATCGCTCTCAAGGATGCCAATGGCTGGGCTTGGCGCCAACGACTCAAGATTGAATGAACTCCGTGTTATGGTGGAGCTGGATGGCCGGGGCTGTGACCACGGAAGTGCTGTGTCCTGCTTTTGCCGCGTGTATGGTCTAGGAATAGCTGAGACGGACTCGAGTAGAAGAGTTCGGCTTTGAACTTAATATTCCCCTTTAGAACTCGTAATATTGTATACCCCTGACAGACTTCACTTTCCCGAGCACAGTTCTCGGAATCGAACTTTTGCTCGGACCACAAGAGCAGAAATATGCTGTGCTGAGCCGGCATCACAAAGTACGCGCACTCCATGCCATGAAACGAATGTACGGTTCCTCGAAACATCATCTCCGACTTGCTTTACAAATCTGGTGCTACGAGGGACACGGACTGGAGTGTCTCGGTCACTTTCGTCGTGCATTTCGTTCATGGTATGCATAGTCAGTAGGCCCGCTGCACCTCTTTCTGTCATGGCTGACTACATGGTGCGCCAATCCGTCGACTGCTGAATTTGAGTGGGGAAGGCCGTTGCGATTCAAACACGATCCCGTTAATTTCTCTGTCGCAGTCGCCGGCTGCTTGTGCCGAGTCAACTCGTGATGGTTGGGTATGCGCATACTTGGGCACAACGAGACTCTGCGAACCCTCAGCCCGCGCCAGGCAGGGGTCAGCGAATGCTTGTTTTCTTCCCTCGCTTTTCAAGCAAATCCTCCACGATATTAGGGTAACACGCGAAGCAATTTTTTCCCTGACACCATTTCCCGGTACAATGTTAGCTCCACAAATCTATATTCGGGTTGGATTAGAGGCCCTCGAACGTGTGTCTAATCATGTCCAATCTGTGTGTGTCGAAGAACGGCGTTGCGCCAAGCATCCTCCGCGTTGACGGCATCAGGAATTGAACGGGATGTCGGCACGGGTATTTCACCCTGGCGTCTTGTCGGTGTTGCTCTACGTCCCCCCCCCTCTCGCGCCTTCGGGCCCCTGCGTTTCTACGTCAACGAGTGGGAAGTGGTCACGATGGCCAACGAACTGAACCGGTATTCGGTCGTCGTGCTCGTGCTGTTCGCGCTGTCAATTTACTTTGTCATTGCGCCAGTCTCAATTCCCGTACGACTTCCATGGACACGAAAAGACGACCAGCGCGCCTCGAGGACTTTTAGAATACACATCGGCACGCTCACCGCCCCGCTCATTGCGGTATTGATTTTATGGGCGTCGACGTGTATCGACAGCACCGTTGTACGCGACGGCATTGTCGGCGTGGAGGGTATCAAACCCTACAACATCCTCATCCTTTTTTCAGCCTCGCGTATATGGCCATCACGCTCGACATCACTGGAGTCCTCCAGTCAGCTGCGTTCTGGGTTTCCAACAAGGGCGGGTCCAGCGGAAGGAAGCTTTACCTGTACTTTTACCTCATGCTCACGGCATTTTCAATCGTGGTCGGCAACGACCCCGTCATCCTCAGCGGGACCGTTTTCCTCGTGTATTGGACGCAGGCGACACAAGTCGACAACATTGCCTGGCTGTATGCCGAGTTCGCAGCCGCCAATACAGCAAGCATGGTCCTCTTCGTCGGTAACCCAACGAATGTTGTCATTTGCGAGGGGTTCGGAATCCGAAATATCGCGTACACAGCATACACCATCTTCCCATTCCTCGCCTGCAGCATCGTTGGCTACGCCGCGTTGTCCATACAATTCCGCAGCTCGCGCTATATCCCGCGCAAGATGCCTGACATCGCACGCCTGAATCCCCGCAGTGTACTCGTCGACCCCGTCGGCGCCGTGGTCGGGTCCATCATACTTGGCTCCTGCCTCGTCGTTCTGCTTGGCGTATCCTTTACCGATATCGAAGTTTGGGAAATCACGCTCCCGTTTGCGGTCGCCAAGTTCGTTTGGGACCTTACGTGGGACTTTTACCGGTTCAAACAGCGCGGGAAAAAGGGCGATCGCACGCAGACAGATCCAGACGTGCTCATGAAGGCGCAGATGGCGCATATGCACCGCACGGCGACCGGGCTATCCAGGATATCCAATGACGGGAACCGACCAACCGACGCCGAGAAAGGGGTTCAAGCGGGACCGAACGCGCTCCATGATACGACTTTGCATAGAGAAAAGCCATCGTCGTCCGCAGAACGTGAGCATGAAACTCGCGAACAAAACGATGCACCACCGCCACCGCCAGTTGCAAGTGGCACCCCGCCCGAACGGCTATCCGACACGACGCTTTCTGAGCACCGGACGCGATGGACGTGGTTTCGCGAGCGCTGGCCGACCATCACGACTGCATTTCCCAGACTCCCATTTGGCCTTGTGCCTTTTGCGTTCCTCCAGTTCATCCTCGTCGAGGCGCTCGCGTTCCGCGGCTGGATCAAGGTCTTTGCGCGCTGGCTGAACATCGCGTCTGGCAACCAGCCCTACCCCGTGCTCCTCATCATCGGCGTTCTCGGCATAGTGCTGTGTAACATCAGTGGAACGAACATTGGCGCGACGATTCTGCTCACCAAGGTCATCAAAGCAGCAAATATGGGAAGGTCCGCGACTATGGCCGGCGCCATTGCGCTCGCCATCTCGAGCAACATTGGAGCTGTCAGCTTCGTGTTCAGCGCCAGTCTTGCGGGACTGCTGTGGCGCGCGATCTTGAAGCAGAAAGGCATCGTCATGAAGCAGTCGACGTTCGCCAAGTGGAACGGCTTGCCGATTCTGTTTATGACTGTTGCCGGGCTCGGCGTGGGCTGCGCGGAGCTGGCGGTCATCATGCATGCAGGACTCGCGGGCACACGGGAAGGGTAATGAGGTAGCCATGGTTTGTCGTGACATCTCCTGCTGTAGTCGCTGCTCGCTCAGCCTCATGCATCTCGCACTGAAGTTCCATCTTCACGCACATTGTGTTGGCGTGTTGCATGACGAAGCTCGCATGTAAGACGTGACACTGTACATCACTTGCTTCCGACTGAACTAGAACTGTATACTGCAATAACTTACCGTTAGAGGGACGTCCCCCAAAAGTTTAAAGTACCGCAATCCTGGTATTGCTCGTCGTCAGCTGCACGGAGCGTCGATTAGTAACCTCACATCCTAAGCCGGGTTTGTCGTATCTTCGACCAGCGGCAACGTCCAATCCGTCTCCATCTCGAGCGCGTTTAGCAGGAGGCACGATTTGATCGCCATAAACATCCGCATTGCTAGGTTCGCCTTTGTATCGAGCCATCACCGCCCGCGTGCCTGCACCTGCTCGACGTTCTGGCATATCGCGAACTCGCAGTACGGGCCGACGCTGACGCTCCGCACCCGCCGAAGCGCCTCTGGCAGCCGTGTGTCCCATCGTAGAGCGATCCGAGGTAACCCGGAGACAAGCCACTCGAGGTTTTAGGCGTGCGCCCACGCAAAGATTGAGCTCACCTCCCATCTCCCTGTATTCAATGTTCACCTTCACCACGGTTATATCTCACCTTTCTGTCGTCCTAAATTGGTGTATGAACCGTTTGTCTGCCTATCCAGCTCCATTCTGACATCATGCATCAACGATTTCGTTGCCATTCTCGTCAGCTCCATGGCTGCCGTCAGCCTCGAGGGTCCTCTTGGTCGAACTCGACATTTACACCTGTGAGCGTTCTTGTCACCGTCACAAAGCGTGAGTTCAATCAGTGCTTTATTACCACTCTGGTGTACCATCTACAGCTGCCGCCTCTGTCAACGTGTCGATTGAGCAGTGCTGCAGGTTCTGGTTGAAACACGTACTGTGGAGTCCTTGGTGTGCCAATCAAGTCAATACTACCGGTCAAGCCTACGAATTTCTCCCTCCAATTGACATGAGTTTCCAATTGGACAAAGTCACAATGCAAGTCACAGTATTCTTCCGGGTGCAGTTAACGCGGTCGGAAGCAAGCGGAATGCGGTGTGCTGTCTCTGCCTCCGACCATAACTATGTCGGGCCCCGTTCCGGTGCATAGTCCGATGAAGCAGACGCCTGCTTTCAGCGAGCTTGTTCGACACCCACGCAATTTCGACAACAAGGCAAACTACATTGCTCTTGGCCATCAGCTGATGCCCCGCGTGGTTGGGCCAATTCCTGTGCGAACTCTGTTGGACGAACGCCTTCCTCTCGACATCACTCCAGATGCGCACGGGAAGATCGCCAAGATGTCCGATTTCTCGAAGGTCCTGACCGCGAGAAAAGGCGTCCTGAATATCGTCGCCAACTTGTGCGCGTGTGCCAATCCGCTCATGTCAAGCATGACGCTTTGCGACACCCAGAACGTTCGTCCAGCGTCTGACATTCCCGACCCGTATCCGGCGACGAGGACAGACCTGTGCAGCTATTCCAATGCGTACAACGGTGACCGCGTCGATAATAGCGCCGGAGTCGATGACAGCGACGACGGCAGCGCAAAGAGAGAGGACGACAAAGACAAAGACTATGATCCAAATGTGGGCAAGGGGAAGAACGACGCTTCAAAAATGGAGTTCACGGGTGAACTCAAACCCCACGACATCTTCAACGACGATGTCGTCGACGATCAGTAGTGTTTGCCCAATCCTACAGACGATGGGGTAGAGTGGTTGGGCCAGATGGGTCAAGTCGTCCAGAACGTGATGGCCAAGCAGAACCGCACACATCACTGGAGCTTGTTCGTCGAGACCAACGGCTGGGTTCGGATCCTCCGGTGGGACCGCGCTGTCATTCTGGTCTCCCAGCGCTTCAAATTCTGCAAGAAGGAATCACTGGAGTTGGCCGAGTTCTTCTATCGCATCTCGCGTGTCCCGCGCGAGGTTGTGGGCCATGACACCACCATACGTCAGGCCAGTGAGATAGAGGCTTGCAGAGCCGCGCCACACCTGAACGACTTCAAGGACAACTCCACCATCTACGATGTTCCGAAATCCTTCTCACCGCTCTCATCCATCGAGAACCTCGAGGACTATATCGCCATTGAAGTCCCCGACGACGACGGACGGCGCACGGTCATCGCTCACAAACTCCGCTGGACCAAAGAAGATGCTATGAGTGCGTGTCTCAATCGTAGACATGTTCATGACCTTACCTCTATACCCACACAGGCCGCGCAACCCGAGGCTACGTGGCTTTTGATCTCAAGGCTGGACGCATCTGTTATCTTAAGGACAGTTGGCCGGTCGCCCACCTTGTGACCCATGAACATGAGCTGCTCAGGCAGCTCAAGGAGCACAAGGTGCCCAATGTTCCCACATTTGTTTGTGGCGGCATCATCGCAAACCACAGATCCTTGAGCCCAGATGATGTTTCGCATGAGTGGAACAAAGGCTGTGTAGTCTTCCAGCCGCGCGATCACCAACGGTTCCTGGTCGAGGAGGTTGGCGTGTCATTGTCGGTTCCGTTAGAGGCTGCACGTACTTCACGCTCGCGAGATCTCGTATGCCGCCTGATAGAGATCGTCACTGGTGCGTGCTTTGCCTATCGACTGTTTTCTGGCAATTGATCCGTGTTTTCGCAGCTCACCAAGCAGCCTTCGCCACAGCCAAGATCTTACATCGCGACATCAGCGAAGGAAACGCTCTGCACATGCGGTGGAGCAAAAATGGTGTCGTGACGGTCAAGGCCCTGCTGATCGACTGGGATATGGCCAAGTCGACGACCGCCATGGCCACGCGATTCGAGCGCACGGTAAGAGATTCAGTTGTTGCCGTGCGTATGCTTACACATTGCACAAGGGCACGTGGTTTTTCCTCTCCATCAATTTGCTCAGCGACGACCCATTCCTACAGAGCTTCTCCGATGACCTCGAGTCGGTCCTTTGGTTGCTCGTGTACCACTTCCTCCGGTTCCTACCTTGGCAGCAGGGTCTACGTACAATCACCAAAGCTTCAGTTAAGGTGCTCATTGACAGGATCTTCCAAGATGAGCGTATGATGAATTCCCTCGGCCGCTATGTCGGCGGCTTAGGGAAGGAAGACTTTGTCAACCGAGCAAGGGAGCTTCAGTTCTCCGGCAATAAAGGCGCGACAGCCTGCCTCAGAACTCTTCTGAAACAGCTCCAATCGCTCCTCGACACGCGCTCGGAGTTCATTTCGGAACAGATGGAGCTGCAGGAACACTCTAAGCTGCCAACCGATCCAGACGAAGACCAGCAGGATAACGGGCCACATCCTAAGAGCCGCAAACCGGGCATCTGGTGTTCGGGAATCATGCACTGTTTCTGGAGTGCCTCAAGAACTTGACCGGGAACGCGGCCGACTGGCCCATAGACGACGGATGGCATGATCAATTGCCGGACCACCCCTCTCCCCTGGGGTCCAGCATCGTCCCCCCGTTAACAAGATCACATACTGAGATCCAAACTGAGCACCGCCGATCAAGTCGCGATGCTCTGTTGTCCAAAATGAATGCAACACGCCCCAACACGCATCAGGGCACGAAGAGGAGCTCTGATTCCAGAGATGACGAGCAGCCGGGAGAGGCGGAGGCAGACGATGCGGAGACTTCGGGCCAGGGGTCCTCACGGAAGAAGTTCAAGCAAGCAAGGCGAAGCACGCGTCAGGGATGAGTTCATAACCTGTAGCAGCTTGCTTTCCATCTCACTGATCGCTCAGCTTCGCCACGGCTCTGTCTCGTTTGTTCATCACTCTCAATCCTAGCAATATGACTCGCCGCTTATTGTAGCATATGCACGCCGTTCCTCTGCACCTCCCGCTCTAGCATCTTCTCCGCAAGCAATCTTACCTTCATGATTGATATTCATTTAATTGTGTACGGGGTGGTCAGCCTTGGTGTGCAGACCGCTAACCAGATGCTCCCACCATCGCCACATATGGATCTCTTGCGCCTCGCATTCTCGGATTCCTCATACCTACCTAGATGGTTGTGCGTGGCTTCATGTCCTTCTGTGCACGGTGCCAAGGAGTCACGTATAGCACGGCGTCGACCCCCAGCCACAACGCGTCGCTCTGGTGCTGTCGTAGGCCGTGCCTGCGGCACTGTCCTAATCTTTGTCATGGAGCAATGGCGAAACGCGACTGCCAATGTATCTCCTTCAAGTCACCGCTATCCATCTCCTGCTGTAGTTTTTGCGCAGCTCAGCCTCGTGCACCTCGCACTGACGTTCCATCTTCACGCACATTGTGTTGGCGTGCTCGCATGTAAGACGTGACACTGTACATCACTGCCTAGCACCACGAAAACTGTTGCTACATATGCGAATTGAATAGACCTAATCGGAGCTCAATGACCACTGCGCGGACCTCTCCTATTGATGTTTCCAATTTCTGCAATCTTATTCAAGGACAGCGGTGGTCCAATTTACAAGAGTCGAACGCATGGTTTAACGTGCTCCTCAGCTCGTATGTCCGTCATCTGCGAGTCTATGGTATATCCACGATCCAGATGCCAGCTCACCAAACCTGCTCTGATGCTTGCTGGACAACACGAATGTACCGCCCATGACGACTTCGGACTATATCGAACTCGTCCCTCCCTATGTGTACCTTCACGAGCGTCGTGCTCCTGCCGGCACACAGCTCGGCCACCTTCTGCGATGCTCCTACTTTCTTGGTGTCGCGGGGCATGTTGAGGCTTGATAGATCACTCAAGACCAGAACCTCGAGTTGCTTGTATTGTCCGAGCGTAGGCAGGACGACCTTGCGATGGGGCACTGTCAGTAAGGCAACTCGCACTGTATAAGAACTTACCGTTAAAGGGACGTCCCCCAGAAGTTTAAAGTACCTCAGTCCTGGTATTGCTCGTCGTACAGCTGCACGGAGCGCCGATTAGTAAGGCACTTTGGAAACCTCACATCCTAAGCCGGGTTTGTCGTACCTTCGACCAGAGGCAACGTCCAATCCGTCTCCATCTCGAGCGCGTTTAGCATGAGGCAGGAGTTGATCGCCATAAACATCCGCATTGCCGGGTTCGCCTTTGTATCGAGCCACCACCGCCCGCGTGCCTGCACCTGCTCGACGTTCTGGCAGATGTGTATTGCGAACTCGCAGTACGGGCCGACGCTGACGCTCCGCACCCGCCGAAGCGCTTCTGGCAGTCGCGTGTCGCGTCGTAAGGCGTCACCGAACAATGGGGTGTAGTACGTGGGTAGGTCGAGTCCGAGGTGGCGCAAATGATACGCGTCGCGGAGGGTGCGGCTCAGGAGAGCGGGGAGACCATCGGATGGGTGGCGTTGCGCGGTCGAAGAGCTCAACTTGACGTCCAGCGTAAATCGTCTAGACAAGAGGCGACATGAGTTAGGTGCAGTGAGAGGAGCCAGGTCGGAGTCTACGCACCGGATATGGCGAAGCACCTTGAGCAGGCAAAGACGGAGCATCGCGTCTGCACACTCATTCCAGTCGCCTCGAATGAGAATGCTGCGCATGAGATACGGGAGGGCAGCACGTCTACATTTCCACGATACGAGAGAGAGTGCGACGAGCGGGCTCAGAGAAGAGTGGATGTCTGTGGCTTCAACGTGCTTCAACTCCTCGGACCTACCCCCGTCAATCACAACAGAACGCACCTGCCTTTGTTGCTCCAGCTGCTGCTCTTGACCCTGAGGCTTTGGCCTCGCCGCAAGCTGACTCGTCTTGGGAGGTCGCGTATACTGCTTTTGCTATCAAGCACACTACGTCATTGTCGGAGCGCGGCTGGTGACCCGTCGCCGCTTTCACTAGCGTCGCGGATGGCTTAGCGTCTGTCATTAGATCGCCCATTTCGGGTAGTTCGCGGGATGAAAATGGGTGGACGAGTTGGCGGAGATAACTGAACAGGGAGCAAGTTAGAGTGGGAGATGAGGTTGCGGAGAAATTGGGGGTGCAAGGAGACCGCGTGGACAGGACGATCACGGCCTTCTTGAGTTGCATGGGAATATGAAGTCATGTCTGCTCGTTCAAGTTGTTTGCTGTTGCAGCCGTTTACCTGCGGGACACTGATCCGACAAATATCCTCGTCGGGCCAGAGTAAACTTAGCACCACATGTGCGTCATCACAGGCCAGGATCAAAAATTGACTAGTTGATGGGCGGCAGGTAGAGGTTCACGTCGAATGTCATTGATGAAAACTTCTCCTCGGGAGTCGATCAAGTCACTTTCAAGACGACGACAAGATTCAATGGTGGACGCCATGTATGTGCCATTCCCGAGCGAGACACTTTCTTTGCTCCTCATTGAACGCCAACCTCGGTGACAGAACACTTAGATCTCAACCCGAAGTAAGACATTGTGGTATTGATTTGAGTTGTGGACATATTGTGGAGGCCGCGCCGATGAAACAGGAGCTGGTGCCATACGACTTCAGCAGCCTCCTTCGGCAACTCGTTTCCGGTGGTGGTGTCAGACGGGTTCCAGCGGTGTCGCTCAGAGTTTAGAGCGGTGACTCGCGACTTGCGTTGTACCAGCTTGCACGTGTTCGTGGATCCGTTGTTCGCTATACCCAAAGTCGCGCAGCACCTCGCGCGTGTCCTTGCCTGGCATCAACCTGCCAAGATCGAGGCTTGCCGCGCCTCTGGCTAACTTCGATTCAGGCTCGTTATGTGAAACAAGTGCCGGCGTTCGAGACAATGCAGGATGGGGCAACGGCCCCGGTTCGCCTCTCCTCGCGTTTGCTTCTAGTGGTGTCAGCACAGGTGATACGCACGCATCTTTCTCGTCTTCAAATTTTAGTCGTGAAAGTCAATGCTAAGACGACACACTCACTCGCAAAGCGCTGAGTCCAGTCGACCATACTCCGCGTAAGAAAACCGTGATCTAAATACCTCTTTAGCTCGGGCCACGAATCTCGACCCGCTTGAGCGTCCAGCTGCGGGAAGCCTGGAACCTGATCCGGGACCACGAATCCATCAGGCAAGTTCTTTTTGAATGCCGTCAGAAACGCCGCAAAGAACTTGGGCTCCAGGCAGGCGACGCTCATATAGCGATCATCCTGACAACGGTAGACTGAGTAGAATGGAGCTGATCCGCCAAGTAGCCTCGGGATAAACGATTCGGGATTTTGGGCGTGGGCCAACGCGAAGGTCGATACATATCGTGCGCCGGAAACCTAAGGTAACGAGTGCAAGTCAGAATGCGGGGGGACGAGGAACGGCGAGTAGTCACCATGTCTGTTGAAACCACTTGACCTCTTCCGCTCCTTCTTTCCCTTTCTAGAAGGGCTACCAGAATTCCATGGCGCACATCTGCCCTCCTCCAGCAAAGTCTGCTAGAATGTTGAGCGGGAAGGATGGCTTGCCATCAGTTTCTTTGGGTAATGCCTGAAGACCATTGTATTAGCTGCATCCCATGAACCGAATGATGCAAAGGTACGTCAAGTACACCTGAAGTCGCAAGGTAGTTGAGGTCATGACCTTGATATGAAGTTAGTCATGTTGTTTAGCACAACTTAGTCTGCCTCTTCACCTGCATGCTCTCTCTGCGGACCTGTTCGGACATTGAGAACAAGACATCTAATTCAAGGCCATAGATTTGCTTCACCATCAGGTTCAAATCTAGGATGTCATGGTTCAACATACTAGTAAGTACGCTCGAGATAGATCACTGACCCAGCTATCCTGGCATAGACCAGCCTGTCATTCAACGCCGTTGCACCTCGTCCATCCAACTCCAAGCCCAAAAACACCTCTGGGCCAAGCCCAATCCGCTCGAGCACACCCGGCCTGAACGGGTCGAGCAGGACGTCCGCTTGCGCAATCATGTCTCGCGCGAGCTGCACGCCCTCCTTGGAGCGCAGGTCGACGATGATGGACCGCTTGCCGCGCGTGAGTATGTCGTCCACGACACCGAGCGCTTCGGTTCGATCGATACGGATCACTTCGGCGCCCCAGTCGGCGAGAATGAGCCCGGCAAATGGAACAGGCGCCAGACCAGCCAGCTAGGTGTCCAACGGCGGTTTGAATTACGCAAACAGCAAAGAATTGAGCAGTATTCAGCGTTGTAAAGTGCATCCACCACGCTTTCAAACTTACCTCAATAACTCGGATGCCCTTGAGAGCCATCGGGTGCGTGCGAGAGATAGAGATAGGAGGGCAAGCAAGGAATTGCCGATCCGGACTCAAACGCGCAATGTGGTTCTTCCGTATGCCAAACGATGCCAAAGACGCTGGAAGGGACGACTCTATTGGGTTTTGGATATTGTACAGTTACAAAACTTCGTACACCTTCGACGCGATGATTGTAGAATACAAATGCGAGCACAATACAAGAGATGAGATACTTTGCAAGCCGGAGAGCATTGAGAGCAAACGAGAGCTATAGTTGGTGTTTCATTAGGCTACCACGCTTCGGTAGGTTACGATATCATCGCTCGAGTGGCGGCGAGGGATGCCAGGACGGTCGTGTTCGGTCGTGCCCGTGGCGCCAATGCCACTACGACCAGCATGAGGCATTGCATTCAGAACACGCCCAATGACGGAGTGCATGCGATCTCCCCGCGCCAACGGCCGAGGTAGAGTCAGGTTGGGTGAGCTTTGCGCTGCAGAGGGTGACTTGACAAAGACGGGGGATACTGGGACGAGACTCTCATCTGGCTCGACCGCAGACTCGGCCAGCTCGGCTTTGATATGCGACGGCCCACGCGTGTCTGGATACTGGAGCTGGTGATCTTCAGCGGTGGGAAGGGAGCCCTGGCGCGCTAGAATAGGAAGTCCTCGAGTATCAGGCCACGAGTCGACCGTGGGGGGCTGCCGCGACTGGAGAATTTCAGCATTTGCGATAGGTCGCAAAGTGAACGGTTCCTCATAGAATGGTCGGTCGTGGGCTTTGTGCATACGTCCGTCTGCCACGAAGCGTATGGGTGGAGCAGGCAGGCTGTGGCGCTTCGCCTTGTCCTTCTTCTGCAAGCGATGCTTGTCGCCGTGACCAAAGACCGAGGTGAAGTTGAACGGCTTGGTGAGCTTGCGACGCTGTCCTTTTAACGACGAGGTGTCGTCGCTTGCATTAGAGGAGCGCGAATGGCGGTCAGCCTCGCGGCCCTTGCCCTTCTCGCGTTCGCGCTCAAGCCGTGGCATGAGAGCATACGATGGCAACGAGGTTATACCGGGTCGCAAAGGCGAGGTCGATGAAGAATGGGTTGGGGTCACAATGGCGCTGGCTGGGAACATGATTCGTGGTGGAGGGTTGGGGAACGGCGTGCGGCTATGCGGGTCGCGCAGCGGGAGTGTGCCGATGAGGTTCGTCCACCACTGACACGCATAGTCCGGCGCCGTTCTAGCCTCTGAGGACATGAGATTGAACCACGCCGTGCGGTCGAGTGTCGGAACTGATTGACCGTTCACCTGCACCGCGTAAATATAATGCCCCATCACGGGTGGGGCCTTGCTTACTGTGACGGGCGTGTAATGCACACCCACGTCGTCCAGATACCTCGAGAGGTTGTTCACGCGGTTGTCAATGATCTCGTCGGGCTCGATGGCAGCGGTACAGAGCAGCCAGTAGAGCTGCGAGGCGTCGATACCGTGCCAAACCCTCCGTGTCTCCTGCATGTAGAAAAACACGGAGTCGGCTAGGCGCCACATCACCTTGGTGCCAGCACCATTTTCGTCAACGACACTGCAAGCGCAACGGCACCGTTTCAGTACAGATTCAAGAGGGCTGAAGGGCACGACGTACGCCTTCCAGAACTTGTCCTCCTCAACCGAGTTCCTCTTTGTCGTGCGCAAGACCATGAGCTACGATGTCCGGGATATGGAACCAATTGCCCCACCTGAAAACGAAATTGCCCCTTCTTATATGTGCGGTGGAACAGAGTGGATCTTGCGTTGAGAAGGCAAGCGGCGCGTGCGTCATGGGGTAGCACACCTTGTTGATGTTGGAGACGGAGATCAAGATCTGGTCGGCTTCTGAGAATCCACCCATAATGTGGCATTGCACCCGTATAAGAGGCTCATACCTGTTGCCGGTTGCACGTGCTGACAGTACGCCAGCATCGCCTCGAGCTGCAGAGCGTTAGCAGCATATCCTGGAGCACGCTGGAGCGAACACCGCCATCCCATAACCGCTCTTTAGTTCTCAACGGACGAGTGCGAAACAGCCCCAAGAGCGGGAACGGCCAACGCCGGCGTCCCATGCAACTTGACCTACGCCGTATCTCGTGAACCATAAATGCAATGAGTCTCTTGACTTTCGTACCTCATCCAGATATCAAAGCCACATCGGTACACATGGGCCCTGGTAGTACAGTAAGGACACCCGAGGAACTGTTGAAGCATTCTGCGCCGAAACAATACGCCAATGCCAAGGAGTTCCTCCAAGGAGCATTCATTGACACCGAGAACGGAGTCGTGCCGTGCAGCAACGGGCTCGTATATACAGTGCTGCAGGCGTGGACACAGCACCACGTACTTGTCCTGCGGCCAGACGACATCTGGCTAGCTATCCTCGCTCAGTTCAACCTCTTCGTAAACGCGAATGCCGAGCGGTTGCGCAAAATCTTCGTCAACCACGACGGCAAGCAGCAACTTGTTGTCATTGACGTAGTGCACCACGCCGGCAACGCGCCTTTTGGCAATATCGCCCGTACGTTCGCGGAGCTCGTGCGCGACAACGTGCGCGACCCGACACTCCACGACTGGGCGCTGCCAAATTTCACCACCACAACGCAGACGGATGTTGTTGCGGGGGCCGTGCTACTTATGAGTGCCATGCAGGAGTACTTTGAGTACGTCGTGGTATTCGGGTCCGGTCTCGCGCAGGTCTGTCTCGCTGGTACGAAACAGGACTGGGAGAACATCCTCCGACGGTTGGATTACCTAAATCACTTCGGCGACGAGTGCGCATACTGGCGCACATTGCTCGTGCCCGTGATGAAGCGATTTGTGGCCGCCTACGACGACCCTCATGGCCAGGCCAACTTGGACTTCTGGAGACGCATTGTACATCGGGAGCACGGGATGAGCGGGGCGAGCACAATCTCGGGATGGCTTGGGGCGTTTTGCGTTTTTGACGACAAGGGCCAAATACGAACTCCTCGTTCAGGGGTAAGCACACCAATATGACAGCCGGTAACCCCGTCTCACAATGTCTCTAAAGCCAGATAATCTGACGCTTGACGGCATGTCATATCCCACAATCGATCAAAAATACATTCCACGCGGCTACGCAGACGTCCCTATCAAGTTGATCGGCCCACAAGGCGTGACCATGTCCACAATGATTGCAGGTGTCGTCGGCATGCGCGTGGGCTCGTCGCAGGATCCAGCTGTCTCTCTCACCGGCGTCCACGACATGGTTGCTCCTCAGGTTGGATGGTGGATTTATATCAACAAGTCGGACGATGAAAGATCCTCCCAAAAGTGAGGCGACTGGCCTTTCAATTTCGACAGTGACAAGCCCGTCTGCAATGGCATGGAACCTTGCTCTCAAAGCAGCAATTTAAGCGTCTTCTGAATATGCTTTACAATCGAAGCATGGCAAGAAGACTTGGAGTTGTCTCGTCTCGTCAAGTCTGATAATGTATCATTGCCTCTATATCATCGAAACAGTACTCCATAAGCAACGAGACCTTCGCATTCTCGCAATATTTATTAGGAATTTTAAACACTCGCCAATTTTTTTGGCTCGGCGATTCTGCGTTCCTTGTCCAGACGCCATCATCATCTCTAGAGATAAACTTCCAAGGTTCCACTTTCTCGCCCTCTTTGGATTCGGCAATTATGGAACGGCTGCCCGTTGAGCTCGTGGCGTATATTGTCCAGCTAGCCGCATATCTATTCCGTTCCAGTGATCGTGTTACTGTCCTGAACCTTGCGGTCACCTCTTGGTTCGTCTACCACACTGTGGCCCCGATCCTGCATGAGCGTATTGTTATCGAATCTGCCGAAGAGCGTCAAACCTTCTTGAAGCTCATACACAACGAGTTGGTTGCAGTCAAGGTGTTGAAGCACGTCCGCTTCCTGTGCACGGGAACTTGGTACATCAACACGTCGCCCTTGGCGCCCATGCTTGTCAAAATAAAAACAATCTACGGCCCAATCGGCTTGTGGAATGATATTGCATTTGCGCAGGCGGCGCGAGGTCACGCGATTGCGAGCGATCTGCGCCTCTGGACGGCTGATCTTCCTCGCGACCTCAAAGACGTCCATCGGTCGAGCCTTCAAAGTCTCACGCGCGTGCACACCTTTATATCGTATTCTTCTTTCCACGTCGAGGACACCCGCGACCCTGCCAGATGGACGCGCAGCATTCTTGACCAGCTCCCGCATCTAACTCACCTTGGATTCAGTCACGTCGATCCCGAGCAAGTCCAGCTGGACGCGGAAGAACGTGGCCCAGAGGATCTCGGACTAATTCTGAGCATGGTGTCGGCGTGTCAACAGCCGTGTATCCAAGTCTTGGCACTCAGGATCACCGGTCGAGTGATCAAACGTCTGAGCGCGTACATCCGTATCGCTCTGGCCGGGGATGCAGAGTGGGCCATGCGGAGATTGTGCATCTGGGTCGACCAGAGGGATATTGCGGACTGGAAAACTGAAAGAGAGTTAATAGCTGACGACGCGCGAAGGGAGCGCACAATTTGGACAGAGGCCAAGTCGTTGCGCTGGTATGTCGAAGCACCTGACGAGGCTACTTAAAGTTGGTAAATCCCGTACATCGTAATACATCTACTGAGAGAGTATATACCATGCTGACCTGCACAAAGTTGTGCATGAAGTCACAATGGCATGGTCCTTCAAAGCCATCGTCTCTCACACCCTACGGGGACTTAAACCCACCTAGTTCGGCGGCTGTGTCATTCCACCATTCCAACTGTTCCAAGTAGAAGGCGAGCCATCTGAGCTTAGGAGTCGCTTAACTAGTTTTTGCAGCCAGATGCGCAGGGTAGGGGCCCGATTTCATTGGTAACACTTTTGCCCACAGACGATTGTCGGATGGGCACCGGCTTATTCAGCGTTAATTATGATGCCCACTGAGGACAAGTATCATAGCAGCTCCACCGCATATGCATTGGCGGCGGGATGCAGAGATATTTCGAGACGGAAACATGAAGTACAAGGTCAAGCAGGGCGGTGACTCCGCCGATCCACAACTTGGCCTCCTATGCCATATCACCTCCGCCTGAAGTTATGAAACGAAAACCTGGCTCCGCGTGATAGGTTCCACGAATGGGCAGTTGCAAAGTAAAGAAGTTAAAGAGTGGGCACTAAGACCCTATTACACCAACATCGATAGATAGCTACATGTAACAATACACTGACACCCAGTCTGAGTCGCGCTCACTGCACATTGGCCCATGCGGCAAAGTCACCCTTGACCGACTTTTTGTTGACCGCGAGCAGCTGAAGACCGTGCTCGTAGACCGCATTGACGGTCTCGTGCTCGTCCCACTCGTCCTCTCCGGAGTCGGCTGGCTCGAGGCTGTAGACGATCTCGAGCGCGGACAGCACGCCACCGTAGGCATGCGAGATGCCCGTGTCGATAATGATGATCTTGCCGTCGCAGCGGGACACGATTTTCTACGGCCCTGGTGAGCCCGTTGTGCAGAGGTGACGGACAGGAGATAGAGAGAGACGTACGTGGAAGTCGGGCGTGTGGCCCATGATGAGCCGTCGGGATCCGAGCTTGTCCAGGAGCTTGTCAACACGCGCGCAGACACGTTCTTCTGGGTCTTGCGCCCACCCGCGGTACCACAACGGACCATCGGAGCCATACAGACGCTCCTCCGAGTGCGTCGTGTCCAGCGGCAGGCCAGGGTATGGGTTCGGCGGATGTGGCGGTGGCTGCGTGGGGCGGTTCTGAAGACGCGCGAGGAGCGATGCACCGAGCTTGTTGATACGCGACGGGAAGGGCGTGAGGTCGGGGTATGCGGGTGCGAAGCCGCCGTGACACACTGCGAGCGCCGAGTGCGAGAGTGGGCCGTTTTCCTCCGACGGGTCGTAGTCTTCGTTAACTTCGCCGAGCTGTGGGTGCATTGGCACGCGGGCGGCGACGGTGTAGTTGTCGCGCCATGCACGGCCAATGTAGCCGGTCGAGATAACCTTCTGGCGTTCTTGAATGGTGCCAAAGGTCTCAATGTCGGGGCGGGTTACGTATCTCCAGTCACCTAGATGATGACACGTTAGCTGGGTCATTCACCAGCAATGAAGCGGAATCCCGGAGCAGTGGCGCGGAACACGCGGCAAAGTGGAGGGGTCACAGAGAAGGGGGTGAAGGTCGAGAACTTGTGAAATTTTCAACATGGCAATAGACTGACCGATGGCATTCATCCACTACGCGCAGGTAAGTATGCTGTCGTGACAAAGTATGTGACAACGCACTTCGTGGTTTCCGTGTGTCGAGATGACTTTCTGACCGTTAGCTTGCGCCTGAGCCCGGAGCTTCTCGATCATGCGATACAGTTTAATCGTGTCTGTGCCGCGGTCGACGACGTCCCCCGTTTGGATGAGGGTGTCGGTATCGCCGGACCACTCGAACGCGTCGTGGTCGTGCGCGTCGCGGCGGATGACTTTGGCCATTTCCAGCACAGTAAGCGCATTCAAATAGTCTCCGTGTAAGTCTCCTATGGCAACAATTCTGTTTCGAAATGCGCGTCGGGTTCGCACACCGTCTGCCACGATGGTCTGGTGCGACAGCGGCGCGCTGACGGTCTGCTGTAAAACGTGCTGTGTGCCAGGCAGTGGCCCCGCCCACACCCACAGCCGGCTCAACAGCCCAGGCAGCGGCGCAAAGTAGTTGACCGCAAAAGCGGCGAGTAGAACGAAAAGTGACAGCCGCATGCCTGTGTGCATTGCGGCCGGAGAGAAAGCTGTTTATATAGCCGCCTGTGGCCGGCACGGGGACCTGTCAACCCCTTCACCGGCTCACACAAATGAACACTGTTGTATTTCCGCCAGTTATGCCCATTGGAGATACAAAGCTGACCATACACAAGGTCCGGAGCACCGCCCATGCATGTATTGCCTCTTATAAAAGACATCATGTTGAACATGGGAACTTTATTTTCAACTACATAAAGCACTCATTGTACAGAAAACCTCGATAAATCCCGCATATAAACATGCCTCGGCCTCAGCCACGGCTGCTGGCCTGCCCAGATGCGGTGCATAAGCTAGTGCGGCTTCAGAGGCGGTCGACAACGAAGGAGAAGAGATTGCCCACTGAAGCTGGCCACCTGCTGACTGTCATGAATATCGAGAGGCGAACCTCTCTGGAGAAAGCTTGTACAACATCTCGCACGAGCTCAGTAGGCAGATCGCACGGGCGGAAACACCTGGAAAACATACTCAGTAATATATTCAAAAGCATAGAAAGAGTAAAGACTACGATAGACAGTCAGCACCAGTACCGGGACTAAAGGCAATAGAAGATGACAGAAGCCACTGCATTGTCGTCAGCACTGAAGCACTTGGTCTGCAGAACCGACAATGCATGTCTGAGCTCAAGGAATTAACACATCTTGACACTTTTATGCTACATAGGCTTGTCATTATCCGGAGGGGAAAACACAATCTGCACTCTGGGGATCTTAACAACTGGCTGAACCAAGCCCATTTTTGAGTCCTGTCAAAGAGTCTTAGCAGAAGAATCAAAATTTTATTGGAGCTTTGAATAAGATGAAGCAGA
The DNA here is from genome assembly GCA_020744175.1 of Auriculariales sp. MPI-PUGE-AT-0066. Lineage (NCBI taxonomy): Eukaryota > Fungi > Basidiomycota > Agaricomycetes > Auriculariales > Auriculariales sp. MPI-PUGE-AT-0066. The sequence continues at coordinate 51,040 of JAGTJP010000073.1, forward strand.
GAGCGAGTAGGGAAATGTATAAAGACCATGCCTTGGTGTAATCACCTCAACCAAGGGAAAGATTTCGAGCATACAGGCAACAGGGTCGAATCATTGAAATCTAACAGACAGTATGGCTCATGTATTTGAGCCGGAAATGAAATAATATAAATGAAGAACAGTGCCACCAAGGACCATCCTCAGCAATGATCCAGTCATTTCTACAGGTATCACCCCTAATTTCTGTCACGCTCGTTTTCTCAATTATATGCAGCAGGAATGACGGCCCCCACTTCTCCAACTTGCCCCCTCAGAAGCGGTGAAGTCGTGGCCAACGTCATATTGCGATCGTTTGTCAGTTGTTCTGGGGGCACAGCCGCCTCCGCTAGAGCCTCTAGAATTTGCACACCGCACGTGGGCAGGTCAAGAGGTGTGGAATCAGGGCAGCAAGGTGCTTGGTGAGGCGTGAAGCTCGTATGTTGTTGTAGCGTCGAAGCCTCCGAAACCTGGACGAAGTAATGAACACAGCTGTAATGTCTTGCCTCGTACGCCCTTTGGCTGTACTTCTAGCTCAAATCGAGTCACTTTTAATAGCTCCTTGCAGCTGTTTGTCAGTGTGAAGCTCGTCTTTTGAGAAAATAGTCTCCACAGCACACGCGTCGATACCGAACAACCTGTTCCAAAGTAACCACCGAACGCCTCTGTGTTACGACCTACCATTTTCATCCTCAACCTATACTGATCCTCAGATCATATCCTTGAGCATGGGTGATTGCCTTGGTACCGAGCTCCTGCTAATAGGTCTTTGCTATGCAACTCGAGCCAACATCGAAAAGTCTTCAGGTTCTGGCCGCCGGTCTCATAGCCGTCTCACGGCCTACACGTGAGCTATTAATGCACATCATATATGAGGTCAACGTTGCACGCTGGCCAACTGACAAGTATTCCGACCCGACGACTCGACGGCCATCATGGACACATTGCTGCATACAACGATCTTATGATCGGGTCGCGACACATGTGCGGGACACAAAACGTTTTACAACGCATCGAAGCTGAAGCACCAGGAGTTCCATTGCACCGCACCAGCCATATTAGTGTTACACATGCCACACCGTAGTATGCCAAAAAAGTCCAGAAACCAAGCTACTCGTCATCATCTTCATCGCCATCTACACCGTACACGTCAATAACCCGCCGTAAGATGAGAGAGAGCAGGAATACGGACCTTCGTCCATCGCATCGCCATCGCCATCGCCATCATCGTCCGGCTCGAGGATCTCGCCATTCGGCCCAACCATGACACCGCGCCCGCCGTCCCATCTCCGCTCCCAAGGCGCATCATGTCGCTGTGGTAGCGCCTGAATACGGTATACGTCAGCGTTAGACTCCTAAGGCATCACACACAGAGAGAGGAACCGACGTACATGTGGTCGAACGCTCCTAGCCGAGATGAGCCGCTGCGTAAGCGAGGCCTGTTGCGCGAGGAGGTAGTGGATATGCTCGATTGCTGCTCACGGATAAATACGGCGTCAGCATCACGAATTTCCATGAGAAAGGAGAAACGTACTCTTGCTTAGAACCAGCCCCTCGCTACGCGCTTTGTCTTTATCCTTGTCGCTCGCGTTGAGACCCATACGCTGATGCAGGGCTGGTCAGACTCGTCCATGGAAGCATCGAATGGTGAGCGCACCTCAGTTTCCTCGCGTAACGCAGGGACTGACGCGCACAACGCGTCGTACCCGCGCCGGATGTTGGCGCGACGCTTTTGCTCTGACTACAGGGTTGGTAGGTGCCAAATGCGAGTCGGTGCAACGAAGTGAGGTAAAGACATGTCAGTTCGGGCTGCATACACCCGAATAGACAGGCCTGACCTGGATGTGGTTTGCTTTCTTTTGGTCCGCACTGAGTAGGCTCGGTCGTGCCTTGGAGTTGGCGCCGGAACTTGTGCCAGGGCCATCATCGACCTTGCTCAGCTATTTCGGAAACAGTGAGCAGTTGCTCAACGCTTCCAGCCATATGGTACGGTACCTTCTTCTTGCTTGGACTATTCAGAGCGTCTTTTTTGCTCTTGCCGTTGGCAGTAGGCTTTGAAGATTCCGCTTCTGCGGTGGGCGATGACTTCATGCGCTTGATCCGCCCCGAGGGAGGATGCAACGCGGCGTCCGAGGGCCGTTTTCGCGATTCTCGCGGAGGTCTAAAGCAGTCAGGTCCAGGTCAGCTCAAACGCACGAGAACCGCGACAGTCGCACCTTTTGCTCTCCATCCGCATGAGCTCGCCGGCAGCCCGTTCGACGTCCGCGTCGTTGCTGAGATACCCATCGCCTATGCCAGCGCCGCTCAACGGGTCCACGACTTGCCCCGAGGGCGGGATGAAATCCGCTAGAGCCGCCTGCTGGTGGTGATGCGGACCTGGCTGGTATAGCGTGTCATAGGCCTGTGGCCATGAGCCGTACGCCACGCCGTTGGTAGGGCTAAGGCTGACCGACGGGAGAGGGGCATTGCCGCTGAGGCCCAGCGGGCTCTGCGCGAGGTTGAGCTGCGCCGCACTCGAAGCTGAGGATGTTGTTGGAAGAGCACTTGAGACGCGGGGCGGGCTCGCGAGAAGGTTGAAAGAGCCTGGTGCGCTATGGGCAGACGTTGGCGAAGCGATCGTTGCGAATGAGCCGGCCGAGCCCGAGGCCTGCTGTTGTTGGTGAGCGTACGGGCCGGGTCTATTTGGCAGACTTGTCGCGGAGGACGACGCCCCCTTAGCAATGGTTGTTGCCAGGAGCAGCTCTTGCGTACGCAACCGCTGTTCCATATTGGCCGTGTCCCGCAACATTCTGCGCAAATCGTCTGGCGAAACGCCTGCCAGCTCATCTGCATCGGAAGGAGCATGTGCTGCGACGAGCGTTCAGCCAATGCTGCAATGAGACCAAAAGCGAAAGACCTTACCGTCAATTAAATCCCGAGTTGTTCTGCCCAAAGCGTCATCGCCGAAGCCGTTGAGCAAATGACCCAGCTCGTTCAGTCGTTTCGTAGTGGTCGCGCTCATAGTCAAGTGCAGCGGTCAAGTCAAGTCACAAGTGCTAGTAGGGCGATCGTGGGCGTGGGATGGCAGGCGTCGGGTACCGGGCGAAGTGCAGATGGTGGTGTAATAGAATAGGGTCGTGGCGCGTTACTGCGGGGCTCGAAGACGCGTATTCACAAGGGTCGCGCTCGTCGTCGCACGTGAATACCCCACACTCCTCGTCAGCCAATCAAAGACGCAAGCAATCTGCTCTTTGGCCGCGCGCTTCGTTCGATCCGCTCGTACGCTGCCCGACGGTGCTGGTGTGGCAGGTGTGCCTGCTCGCGAGATGCGCTGCGCGAGAACGATGATGACAACAACCTGGCAAGATCAGTCGGCGGAGACCGAAATCACGCGCCGCTAAGGAGCCTTGGGGAGTCAATGCGCTTTCTCACGCCTGATAAACGTGAGACACACCGAACTGTCAAAATATTAGAGCGCATGAAGACTGAGATGCTTCTTCTGCGGAGGAGGCAGATGATGAGGGGGTGAGGTGAAACCACCGAGAGCCGAGGCTGAATACTCAGGCATGAGAACGTCATCTATAAGCCTGTGATTTCCCTTCATTGGGTTTTTAATACAACTCCAAACGCATAGCCCATAGCGTTCAATACTCTTTCTTTGATGATGATCCATTACAATACTAAGGCGACTCTCTCGTTCATTTCCTAGCGCATGTTTTGCTCTGCTTGCTTGAACTTCTTCCGTGAGGACCCCTGGCCCGAAGTCTCTGCATCGTCTGCCTCCGCCTCTCCCGGCTGCTCGTCATCTCTGGAATCAGAGCTCCTCTTCGTGCCCTGATGCGTGTTGGGGCGTGTTGCATTCATTTTGGACAACAGAGCATCGCGACTTGATCGGCGGTGCTCAGTTTGGATCTCAGTATGTGATCTTGTTAACGGGGGGATGATGCTAGACCCCAGGGGAGAGGGGTGGTCCGGCAACTGATCATGCCATCCGTCGTCTATGGGCCAGTCGGCCGCGTTCCCGGTCAAGTTCTTGAGGCACTCCAGAAACAGTGCATGATTCCCGAACACCAGATGCCCGGTTTGCGGCTCTTCAGGATGTGGCCCGTTATCCTGCTGGTCTTCGTCTGGATCGGTTGGCAGCTTAGAGTGTTCCTGCAGCTCCATCTGTTCCGAAATGAACTCCGAGCGCGTGTCGAGGAACGATTGGAGCTGTTTCAGAAGAGTTCTGAGGCAGGTTGTTGCGCCTTTATTGCCGGGGAACTGAAGCTCCCTTGCTCGGTTGACAAAGGCTATCTTCCGCGAGCCGCCGACATAGCGGCCGAGGGAATCATCATACTGCTCATCTTGGAAGATCTTGTCAATGAGCAGCTTAACTGAAGCTTTGGTGATTGCACGTAGACCCTGCTGCCAAGGTAGGAACCGGAGGACGTGGTACACGAGCAACCAAAGGACCGACTCGAGGTCATCGGAGAAGCTCTGTAGGAATGGGTCGTCGCTGAGCAAATTGATGGAGAGGAAAAACCACGTGCCCTTGTGCAATGTGTAAGCATATGCACGGCAACAACTGAATCTCTTACCGTGCGCTCGAATCGCGTGGCCATGGCGGTCGTCGACTTGGCCATATCCCAGTCGATCAGCAGGGCCTTGACCGTCACGACACCATTTTTGCTCCACCGCATGTGCAGAGCGTTTCCTTCGCTGATGTCGCGATGTAAGATCTTGGCTGTGGCGAAGGCTGCTTGGTGAGCTGCGAAAACACGGATCAATTGCCAGAAAACAGTCGATAGGCAAAGCACGCACCAGTGACGATCTCTATCAGGCGGCATACGAGATCTCGCGAGCGTGAAGTACGTGCAGCCTCTAACGGAACCGACAATGACACGCCAACCTCCTCGACCAGGAACCGTTGGTGATCGCGCGGCTGGAAGACTACACAGCCTTTGTTCCACTCATGCGAAACATCATCTGGGCTCAAGGACCTGTGATTTGCGATGATGCCGCCACAAACAAATGTGGGAACATTGGGCACCTTGTGCTCCTTGAGCTGCCTGAGCAGCTCATGTTCATGGGTCACAAGGTGGGCGACCGGCCAACTGTCCTTAAGATAACAGATGCGTCCAGCCTTGAGATCAAAAGCCACGTAGCCTCGGGTTGCGCGGCCTGTGTGGGTATAGAGGTAAGGTCATGAACATGTCTACGATTGAGACACGCACTCATAGCATCTTCTTTGGTCCAGCGGAGTTTGTGAGCGATGACCGTGCGCCGTCCGTCGTCGTCGGGGACTTCAATGGCGATATAGTCCTCGAGGTTCTCGATGGATGAGAGCGGTGAGAAGGATTTCGGAACATCGTAGATGGTGAAGTTGTCCTTGAAGTCGTTCAGGTGTGGCACGGCTCTGCAAGCCTCTATCTCACTGGCCGGACGGATGGTGGTGTCATGGCCCACAACCACGCGCGGGACACGCGAGATGCGATAGAAGAACTCGGCCAACTCCAGTGATTCCTTCTTGCAGAATTTGAAGCGCTGGGAGACCAGAATGACAGCGCGGTCCCACCGGAGGATCCGAACCCAGCCGTTGGTCTCGACGAACAAGCTCCAGTGATGTGTGCGGTTCTGCTTGGCCATCACGTTCTGGACGACTTGACCCATCTGGCCCAACCACTCTAGCCCATCGTCTGTAGGACGGGCAAACACTCTGCCGTCGACGACATCGTCGTTGAAGATGTCGTGGGGTTTGAGTTCACCCGTGAACTCCATTTTTGAAGCGTCGTTCTTCCCCTTGCCCCCATTTGGATCATAGTCTTTGTCTTTGTCGTCCTCTCTCTTTGCGCTGCCGTCGTCGCTGTCATCGACTCCGGCGCTATTATCGACGCGGTCACCGTTGTACGCATTGGAATAGCTGCACAGGTCTGTCCTCGTCGCCGGATACGGGTCGGGAACGTCAGACGCTGGACGAACGTGCTGGGTGTCGCAAAGCGTCATGCTCGACATGAGCGGATTGGCACACGCGCACAAGTTGGCGACGATATTCAGGACGCCTTTTCTCGCGGTCAGGACCTTCGAGAAATCGGACATCTTGGCGATCTTCCCGTGCGCATCTGGAGTGATGTCGAGAGGAAGGCGTTCGTCCAACAGAGTTCGCACAGGAATTGGCCCAACCACGCGGGGCATCAGCTGATGGCCAAGAGCAATGTAGTTTGCCTTGTTGTCGAAATTGCGTGGGTGTCGAACAAGCTCGCTGAAAGCAGGCGTCTGCTTCATCGGACTATGCACCGGAACGGGGCCCGACATAGTTATGGTCGGAGGCAGAGACAGCACACCGCATTCCGCTTGCTTCCGACCGCGTTAACTGCACCCGGAAGAATACTGTGACTTGCATTGTGACTTTGTCCAATTGGAAACTCATGTCAATTGGAGGGAGAAATTCGTAGGCTTGACCGGTAGTATTGACTTGATTGGCACACCAAGGACTCCACAGTACGTGTTTCAACCAGAACCTGCAGCACTGCTCAATCGACACGTTGACAGAGGCGGCAGCTGTAGATGGTACACCAGAGTGGTAATAAAGCACTGATTGAACTCACGCTTTGTGACGGTGACAAGAACGCTCACAGGTGTAAATGTCGAGTTCGACCAAGAGGACCCTCGAGGCTGACGGCAGCCATGGAGCTGACGAGAATGGCAACGAAATCGTTGATGCATGATGTCAGAATGGAGCTGGAGTGTAACGTTAGCTAAGCTAGTCGTTACACGAATATAGAAAGTCTTAGAGTGTTGTCCCAACTGCGCTAACCGGGGTAACGTGTCGATTGAAAGAGAGAGACTAACTATCGGGGTTACAAGAGGTTCCGTATATAAAGGGACCGGGTGGTGCTTACTAAGCTAGAAGATGGGAGGACGGAACCAAACGATCGGGGGAATAGAGGACTCGCGCGATATGGGTCGCGCGCGCTGTGTTCGGCAATAAGCGGACCGCTACATGGAGAGACAGACAAACGGTTCATACACCAATTTAGGACGACAGAAAGGTGAGATATAGCCGTGGTGAAGGTGAAAATTGGATACAGGGAGATGGGAGGTGAGCTCAATCTTTGCGTGGGTGCACGCCTAAAACCTCGAGTGGCTTGTCTCCGGGTTACCTGGCGGATCGCTCTACGATGGGACATATGGCTGCCAGAGGCGCTTCGGCGGGTGCGGAGAGTCAGCGTCGGCCCGTACTGCGAGTTCGCGATACGCCAGAACGTCGAGCAGGTGCAGGCACGCGGGCGGTGATGGCTCGATACAAAGGCGAACCTAGCAATGCGGATGTTTATGGCGATCAAATCGTGCCTCCTGCTAAACGTGCTCGAGATGGAGACGGATTGGACGTTGCCGCTGGTCAAAGGTACGACAAACCCGGTTAGGACGTGAGGTTACTCATCGGCGCTCCGTACAGCTGTACGACGAGCAATACCAGGACTGAGGTACTTTAAACTTTGGGGGGACGTCCCTCTAACGGTAGGTTATTGCAGTATACAGTTCTAGTTCAGTCGGAAGCAAGTGATGTACATTGTCACGTCTTACATGCGAGCTTCGTCATGCAACACGCCAACACAATGTGCGTGAAGATGGAACTTCAGTGCGAGATGCATGAGGCTGAGCCGAGCAGCGACTACAGCAGGAGATGTCACGACAAACCATGGCTACCTCACAACCCTTCCCGTGTGCCTGCGAGTCCCGCATGCATGATGACCGCCAGCTCCGCGCAGCCCACGCCGAGCCCGGCAACAGTCATAACAAGATCGGCAAGCCGTTCCACTCGGCGAACGTCGACTGCTTCATGACGATGCCTTTCTGCTTCAAGATCGCGCGCCACAGCAGCCCCGCAAGACTGGCGCTGAACACGAAGCTGACAGCTCCAATGTTGCTCGAGATGGCGAGCGCAATGGCGACAGACTTTAGTATTTTGGGTATCACGTCTCGAAGCACAAGTGTACACGGGCAAATATATAAAATATATTCGGGCAGTTCTCCTTTTGCACGCTCGCCGGGCACGTTGCCGAACTGGCTGGCCACGACAGAGACAGACAAAGGGAAGAAGAAGAAAGGGGAGCCCACCCAGCCCGAAGACCGGAGAGGGACGAGTAAAGATTGGGACAGTGTTGCAGGCATAGCCCACAACAGCACCAGAGCGACGCGTTATGGCTGAGGTCGTCGCCGTGCTATGCGCGACTCCCTGGCACCGTGCGCAGAAGGACGTGAAGCCACGCACAACCATCTAGGTAAGTATGAGGTTTTCGATTCCGCGGCGTGAAAACGTTATATCCAGGCATGAAGGGCGCACGGACCATTTGCCGCATCAGGAACCTCCGGCGAAGACCCTTCCATTCCCAACGACGTGATTGCGATAATCACTCTTGTAAACTTCTCAGAGCTTGACGAACTTCAGATGGTGTTCATCTCAGAGTGTCACCGAAGAAGCTATTGATTAGACCATGTATCATTGCTTGTAATCACAATCATGGGAAACCCAAACTATCAATTGTGCGAGGTAACCACAATCGCTCCCTAGAAATTCAGCCACAACTTGTTCTCATACTCTGTGAAGTTTTTAATCCTCAGGGAAATGACGGATGACAGCACTGATGCGCAGGAATGGTAAAATTGAACCATAAAACATTGGTTGACAACAGAGATTAGATCACCAACTGTAGTTCTCCGCGTGCAAGTAGACTTGCGCAAGCTGGGATTCTCCTTGGCTAATCTGCAGTTGCTTCTCCGCGACTGCTTCACGAATCTCGAAGGCAAACTCCTCAGGACCGCAAGCTGCGAGATGATAAGCCAGGCCATGTGGTTGTGTAACTTGAAACCCACCCACAATAGCCAGACGGGTGGCTTTCGAGCACGATTCGCTGATGACTGCTCGAAGTGGGGGTCGTCCCGCGAGCAAGGAGCTGGGCGATCCCTTTTTATGGTCGTCGTCCTCGTCAACGTCCTCGCGCGTGATGTACTTGTGAACCTCGGCATTGGAAGGCACTACATTTTGGAGCGCGGTGTCGACAAAGTGGAATGCACCGCGCGTGCGTGCCACCACAACGAATTCCACTCGAGGTCCATTAGGCTGTGCGACGAGGTCGAGGAACAGCGGAAGCGTGAAAGTTGCGCCTAGTCCTCACCCTCAGCGCCAGAACAAGCGTACCCGCGGGATGAATAACTCACCGCTTCCACCTGCTAGAAGAAGGACCCGGTCGTACTTGCGTAGGTCCGTGGCGAGTGACGCATGACCGTGCGGTCCATCCAGCATAACGCGCACCTTTGATCCCTTGGTCGCTTGCTCAGCCAAAGCCAACGTAATTCCATCGCGCACGCGAAGAGCGAGTTCCACAACCCCCGTACCGTCGCATACGTTCGCGATTGTAAACGGGTGCGAAGTGGCAAAGTGGCTGCCGAAGAAAAAGCGTACAAACACGTGCTGGCCGGGCTTCCAGCGGAAGCTTCTCCGTACTGTAATGCGTACATGCAGCATCCGGTCTGGGAGTGCCTCAATGGTCGCTGCGCCCGGTGTGAGAAGAGTGCGACCAAAGCGGACGAGGAATGATGTGCCCCAGATCCCGAGCGTAGCCCAAAAGTAGTCCCTATAAGCTGGGTTAGAGTTTCAGGAAGAGGCCTGCAGAAACAGCGGTGGCTGACCAGGAAGATAGTCTGAAGTTGCAGTGAAGGAACAGAGCAGCCATAAAGATCGTCGCTGCCCTAAAACGGGGTTAGTGACTTGCCACACCCCTGAGAGACTGCACTACAGACAAATAATGAAACCTGTTACGCATCGTTAATTGGCATAAGACGACAACACGCAGATCATAACTTACTTCTTGAACGTCTCGTAGTACGAATTGCGGAAGAAGCCCCACGAACCCGCGACCAGCAGCGTCTGCTGTTCGTCAGACTTGAGGCGAGCAGGTATGCAAAGCGTACCTGAGGAACGAGAGCAGCGACACCGCTCCAGTAGAACGGGCTTGTCCGCCAGGTGTAGCTCATTGTTCCCTCCTTCATTTCGTTGACGATGAAAGGAAACGTGTGCACGAGCGATGGAATAACTGCGGGGTATGTGAGCGAGAGTGTGTGAGCGGCTAGGGCAAGGTGTAGCGTACACATAACCAATGCTGCCCAACGGTGGAAGACCTGAAGGCGCTCGTGCGAAGTCCGCGTGATAAGCCCGATAAAATTGACTTTGGCCGCGAACGCTCTGTAAAGGCTTTCTCAGTCGCACCCGTGGGCTAAAACACATAGCCTACATCATGAACGGCATGATGGCGATGGCTATCCAACCCGACCGCGTGGCTATTGGCATCGAATGTCCCATAGCATGGTTGGGCCAGTAATAAGGCTTCATTGCGAGCATGAGCGCTAAAAGGACCTTTGTGAGATTCGTCTCAGAGATCCAGCATTCACCAGTCGCTAACCAATTATGAACACGAATATCCCGGAAATGGCGCCAATTGCTGCCACCGGCGGTGAGTTCCAGCCGAGCGCAGCGATGCGAAATTGCTTTGTAACAGTCCAGCTGGCCAGTGCGACGGCTCGGTCGATGATGCCGCGTTTCCTACGCAAAGTCAGCACATCGAGCGCGAGGTACAAAAAGGGCGAACGTAGGGTGCTTAGGCCTGAGCATGGATCCCCAGCGCGTGAGAGTGACAAGCCCGATGGCTACGCAAAAAAAGTACACCGTGGTCCGCGCATAATCCCAATCCGCTGAGTACCACTGCGCATTTCCCTTAAGTATGAGGTACATGTGATGCGTAGGGGGACAGACGTTGAGAAATGGGGTGACAATCATCTTGCGCTGCTCGGCTGTCATGGCTGAGTAGTCGTACCCGCTTGGCTTGCGACTCGAATGCCATATCACAGGTGTTCTAAGCCACGGAGGTCCCATCTTGCGTTCGTCTTGAGATAGCTCGCGGACGTGGAAGAGAAGATGAGTTGCAGAGGGAGACACACTGAGACGGTTCAGTCCGGTGGGCGGGGTTATAATGCTCCGGTTGGCTCTCAAAAGAAGAATCTGCACACTCAAGCGGCGTGAAGTGGCCGCATTATTAACCCCGATCGGTCAAATCCACAGGTGAGAGTTAATCGGACCGACGCCCCGTTAAGAAGCAAGAGGGGGGGGGCTCAAAGTTGGATATATTATAGGACACAACAAAACGCCTCGAGTCACCCACACACCATCGAGACATATATCGGGGCTGATAAATTTCCTCCAGATCCTGTGCCGCCGTAACGAGGCTGGTTGCGCGATATCAATAAAGCGGAAGGGAGGAAGACTGCAAGAGGCTTGGCGCTCGACACAATGGCATCGACTCACGTGCTCTCTAGGCCTAGACGTCCCCGAGTCATCAAAGAAGACGACCGCGTTGGTGACAGGGAGGGTGCTCGTGGTGATCAGATTCAGGTCGGCCACTGGTGCAGACTTGTTGCAAACGTCACTGACACATCGCGCTATCTGAAGCGGCAAGCGTCGGGGTGGTCAATGATGTCGAAAGAGGGCAGTGATGCTGAACAAACCCAGAGGGTGGAAGCTGGTGGGAGGATGACAGAGCGACCGAGCCTTGCACATGGAACGAGGATGCTTATTTCGGCGACGGGAGTGGTTGGGGGAGAACGGAGCAATGCGACACATGGGTGATGAATAGCAGAGCGGGGTGAGAAGAATGTTGTGGGTGGAAGGAGACGCTGTGGTAGTACCGCGTGCGTATAAAGTGCAGACCGTTGAGAACTTGAGTTGAGAGTGACATGCTCAGAGTGCTAGACAGAGCGTTGCCGCACGATGCTGGCGGCCATTATGAGAAGTAAGGGAAGCCGTGAATGAACAGCGTCACAAGGAATACTGGGCGATGCGAGCAAAAAGGAGGGAAAGACGCTGTCGCAGTCTGAAATGAGCTGAGCATTTTATGCGCGGCGCAAATGCCTCACGGCCATCCCTAGGCACAGCCTCGTTCGGCTCGCCGCAAGCTTATAGACGCTTATAAAGTAGTCGCTGGACGATAGTAGTTAGCCAGCAGAAAAATGCTTCACATTAGAACACCACTAAGCTAAGTTTTGAACTACGAGTACTGTATCCTAGAAGACATGCTGTCAGCGGTGACTGACGAAGATTGCCAAAGCCACCGTCCCATTATCGCTGACACATCAGGATGGAAATGGATATTCAAATTGAATACAAGTAGATTTTGGGCCGAATGCAGGATGCGTGGAGGTCGGGAGATGTAGCACCCATTTGCTGCATCATGCTGATTATGCATAGTGTGACGCGTGGATCGGCGCCTGATCCGGAAGCTTGTGATTCCGCCTCCGGCAAGCTTGGCTTCCCATCATGCTCGCCAGATGCGCCGACGACGCTGCTCTGCCTCCTAACTTTTTGGACCGTACCAGTCTATCTCGTCGTGATGGGGGTCGTTTCTTCCGCTCTACGCAGTATGTTCTTTGTTGGCCCAGCGAAGCCCAAGCTGTATTTTGGTGGCGACGCCGCTGTCGTCTTGACCGAGCAGTCCAAGACAACCATGTCCGAGTTTCTGCAGGCGCAGGTGCCCAGCCTTTTCCAGGACTACAAGCCTGCATGGTGGATACCCACGTGCGTTGGAGTGTATTGTCCCTCGAAGCGGCGGCTGGGCTTACACAGTGGATAGGGGCCACCTTCAAACCGCGTACTGCGTTTTTGGCGATTTTACGAAACACAACCGCGTTGTATACGAGCGGTCAATAGTTTTTGTTTGCAGTTGAACCGCTCTGAACTGTCGACAGAACATTGTTGAGGCTGACGGACGGAGGCACAATGTAAATGCCGTGCGCTGGTCGTTGCATAACACATACTAAAGCTGCACAGCGGCCTCGACTGGACAGCTGGACATGAAGACTTTCTCGAGGATACCCCTATTCTAGTAGTCAAGCACGGGCTGACTGGAGGTGAGCATTATCAGAGTGGCAAGGTTCCTGTCCACTAATATCAGGTACAGGCTCTTACGAAAGCTACGTTCGCGCTGTAATCTCTCGAGTGTGCGCTCCCACCAGCGAGGGTGGCCTGGGTATCCGCGCTGTCGTTTGCAATTTCCGTGGATGTGAGACCGCAGGCATCTTATCCCAATTGTAACACTGACTGTTGGCTGCAGGCGCGAATGTGCCTCTGACCTCGCTGCAATTCTACAGCGCGGGGCATACAGACGACTTGCGAACAGCTTTGTCGTATATTCGTACAACCTATCCCAAGGCACCGCTCGTTGGCATTGGTTTCTCACTCGGTGCCAGTGTCGTGACGCGCTATGTTGCCGAGGAGGGCGTCAAGAGTCGTCTCCTTGGGGCTGTCACTCTCGGTTGCGTAAGTCTGATATTCATCGCGCTGTGACAGACATCTCAGATAAAAGCAGCCATGGGATCTAGCAGCGAACTCCATACCGTGCGTTGATAGCAGGTATACGGACCGTTATTGACTCATAGCTCATCACCAGGTTGGAAGGCCGCTTCTTCTACCGCCAAGTCTACTCGATGGCGATGGGGACCAACCTTGCTCGTCTCTTCCGAAGGCACCTACCCTCAATCCTTGCAATGCCCGACTCCCCGCAAAAGCGTGCATTCGAGAAGGCCGGTATCTTCGACAAAATCGCAGACCTCAAGTGGGAGAAAGGCAAAGGTCTCATTGACCTCGACAACGTTATGACCATCTATATTGGCGGCAGCTGGGAGCCTCATGGTCCATTCCCGATGAAGAGGGCAGAGGAGTATTACGCATGGGGAAGCAGTCACCATGTTCTGCCCACCGTTCGAGGTACGCCGGTTACCCTAGTATCTGTGACATGTTGTTAAGCTTCAATTAGTCCCACTCTTGGCGTTGAATGCTGGTGATGATCCCATCGTGGAGAAGCTGCCTTACGATGCTGGTGCTAACCCTTACGTCACCATTGGCGTCACGCGTGGGGGAGGTCACCTCGGCTGGTTCCAGGATGGTGAGCTTCGACCCCACGAAACATGCCTTTTTGCTGAACGGCTCCACAGATGGGACGCGATGGTTTGCGAAGCCCGCGCTTGAATTCATATCTGCTGTTCTGCGCACCGCCCGCAATCCAGATTATACAGAGTTTGCGATCAAGGCCGAGCCTGACGCAGAAGGTTTTGTGCGCGAGGAGGGCGTAGAACGGGAGCACCTCGGCTGGCGCATTCTCAAGGACCACGAAATTGTGGTTGCAGACGCCACGACTGGACCAGGTATTACTGCTGGCCTATGAGGCGGTGACGAGCTACATCGGGAGAGTGACCAACTAATCGCTGATAGATGGTAGACAGCGTGAACGAGCATCATATCTTGTTGTGATCTGATTAGGAATTACCTCTCAGCCTCTGGTTCCGGGCACCATGGAATCAAATAACGTTGCCCGAGGGTCTTCTTCTTACCCTGCCAGCTTTTCCGACTACTCGCTTGTCTGTATACACCTCGAAATTTTCCGGCCTTGAGCTTCAGCACAGTAAAACGGTACGATGTGCTGTTGGTCCACATTGCCAGCAGAGCTCGTGCACGAAATTCTTTGCGCTGCCGCAAGACGAAACATTGAGACATTGCCTGATTTTGCCGCCAGCCTCACGCTCGTCTCGCGCAGCGTGCGCAACTTGATTTTACCCATCGTATACGAGGCCTACACCGCGCAATGGCCCGTTGACGGGCGTTCCGTTCGGCCGCGATGGTTGTACCTATTGCATCTTGCGCTCAGCGCCGATTCAGAGATCCGCCCACACGTCAAACACATCGTCATTACCGGTTTAGGTACATGGACTCCAAATCTGCCTCCAGGGAGCAGAGCCGTTTGGACGGTGGATACGATCGTCGCCTCTGCTGGTCAGCTCGACGTCCTGCGCAGCCACTTCAGGATTCAGGCACCCCGTCTAGCTTTGCCCTGTATATTCAGTCGCCAAATAGCTACCTCGGAAGATGCATCTCTGGTTATGGTACACGCTCTAGCCACTCGAGAGCCGCACACAGCGCTCCTTCAGGCCGCCGTCCAGTTTGGAAGTTGGCGCAACTTGATAGAATTTGCCAATGCCATCAAGGAGCGTGGGCACCGCTTCTACCATTCAGAACGTCGTCTCAGAACGATCTATCTCTTTCAGCTGGGAAGAGCTATCGCCGCATCTAATGCACGATTCGTCTTGCGGTTGGCATTTAGCTTTGACACTGCAGATGGATTGACACCAGGGCCATTGGTCGACGTCATTCAGGCGTTCCTAGAGCTTGAGCCCGACATCCAAGTGGCCCTAGTACTACCCGTAGTGGTGGGCGTAGACGATATGCACGATTTCTCCAACGAAGTCCGTCTTGCCCTGTCATCGGCAGCGAGGGAATGGCCGTCCTTGTTGCGCAATCGGGTGAACATGGTTTTAGGAACACGACCACCTACTTTGAAACCTAGCGAGTACTTGAGCCGCATGTGGGCTGGCCAGCAGCTTTGGCTTGATGACACCGCGGTATGATTCGTCGATGATTATGTGCAAGTATGCACCGTCCCGTAGTTGGGTCGTGCTCAATAAAGTGCTAATTAATGCTAGTAGGTGGCTTTCTTATGCGAGATCTCAGCTAGTTGCGACTCCATGGTAGTACTACAGAGTGTGTTCGGACGACAAGGCTACCGATAAACGACCTTAAGGTACCACCCTGATTGATACATGTACCACTTCAAGCCCAGGATCAAAAGCATGCACAATATCAGCATGGAGACATTGAGAAAACCTGTGGCTACTTGTCTTAATTCATCGAACCCACGCAGGGTTGTCACAAGTTGCTGGTCATGCCAGTAGGATAGCTCGGGACTAAGATCTCGCGACGACATCAACAAGGTAGGGAAGCAGAGGTGGGGTGTAGTGATACAGGGGGGTTTGCTGGTAGGTACACTGGAGTCTATCGAGTTATAATTTACAGATGTCAAAGCTCAGCACCCTTGTTTCTATTTCTAACACGACGTCGACCAATCGTCGCCTGAATCAAACATCCCCGTTCGACCTGGTCCAGTTCATTACGCAGTATCGCAAGCTGTGACACCAGGTGTTCAATTGCGACTCGATCTCCGCGCGCGCGGAAGGCGGTGATGAATAGCCTGTACAAAGGGTGAACGTGTCTTACGTAGTCCAAAGGCTCGTCTCGAGTCATGACACGAGCCAGGCGCCCTAGCTTGAAGGTTTCCTTAATATCTGGATCCGAGGCTGGGGAAGCCGAGGCGTTCATAGAGATAGGTTTGCCAGGATATCCAAGTCGCAGGATAGCGTTAAAGAGCAGGCGCAATTGCGTTGCGTCCACAGGAAGCGACCAGTGAATGACTGCCTTGAGCAACACATTGAGCGTGACCCGATCCGGCCGCCACTCCCCGCTGGACGCATCAGCAGTCCGAATACGATCGAACAGGTCAAACACGGCCCGCAGCTGACGCAAGTTTCTCCGCCTCCTGGTTGGTGGAGAAACATGTGTCAGGTGCGTGCGCATCCGCGCCGTGAGAAGAATGTTGCCTAGCGCGGTGCGATCTGCGCTGCCCAGCCGCTCATCCGTTCTCGCAGCGTCAAAAAATCGAATGGCTGCGCGAGTGCGGCCGGCCTGGACAAGCAGCCGAAGTGCTGTGCGGAAGACGAGCTCGGGTCGACGTAGGTCAGCGCGCAGGAGCAGTCGACGCACGGCATATGTACTGCTAGTATCGGGGTGGCGCTCGTGGAAGCGTGCGGCGCGGCAAACTAGCCTGCGGACCTCTGCGTCCGCCTGGTCGGCCGGGCGACTGCCCAGAGAGGATGGAGAGGCCTTGGCGAGTGCCGCTGCATCAACCATCTGCCCGAGTACGTGTGAGCCGGCACGGGCGAGCTGAGACAGTACCAAGTTCGCCACGCGCCGCCGCACGTCCGGCATTGTCTTCGGGATGCGGTGCAGTAGTTCGGCCGCTGCTTTGAACTGGCGATTCTTCAGCAACACCCCAGCAAGCGCCATGAGGAACCGACATCGCGCATGCGGTTTGGCGTCCTTGCTGTAGCTCCGAACGTGAGGCATTACGAGTGCGACAACCTGATTGTGCTGCCCACTTCGCGCACAGGTCAACATCGTCCAGCGCCAATGTGCGTGCTCGCGCGTGCCCCATTGCAACTTGGTCGAGTATGCTGTCCGTTGCAAACCCAAACACAAGGTTATAGCACGGGACCGGTCTATGCGCATGATTCGGCTGACATAGATGCCTCGAGTGAGCGCGACAAGCATCGCACTGAGCTTGCCTTTTGGTATCGTTTCGACGCTCTCCCCAAAGATATCGAACGAGAGGTCTAAGCTGTCGTGTTCCGTTGAGAACCCCTGGATTAATTCCACGCGTGTCTGGTCAGCCAGATTTGCAGCACCACACTGCGATAGCCCATGGTACAGAAAAGCCGCAACCTCGGGCTTGCGAAGTCGGAGCAGATACCGCAGTAATTGGTTTGCGTAATTACCGAACGTGCGATGATTATCGTTCCTCACAAGGCAGGCGGAGCGGAGGCACGCCTTGACCTGTTCCCAATCGACCATCGAGTTGTTCGTAGTGGCCCCGGCATGCCGAAGACTGACGAGAGCAGCACCGAGCTCGAGCGCGGCTCCAGAATGACCGCTGTCAGAGAATGGACCACTGCGAATGAAGTCATGGTGACTGTGCAACAGGTCGCAAATCGCGGGTTCAACCAGGAGCACGAGAAGGTCGGAGATCAGAGTATGATATTGGCTGAGGCCGGCTAGCTGAATGAAGGCAATAAGGATTGCGCGGTCGGCGTGCTTGACCGGCTTTGTCATCTTGATCATGCGTTGCCACCGGCTCCACAAAGTATGAAGGAGCCGCTGTGCAATAAGGCGAGATCCTGTGTCGCAGTCATCGAGGGCAGAACGAAGTACACTCAGGGATAAGAGTACGTGCCACCTCTCCCCATTCCTCTGGTGCACTGGTTGCCCAGCCGGCTGCGTGTGCTGACGTTCCGACGCGCCGGGAGACGCTAATGCAAGCATCGCGAGAAACTGCCACGCATCCGGTCCATCAAGGGTTTGGAGAGCCTCGTCCTTGGCCCATTCGTACAACTCCTTCCGAGCGGGATCGTGCTCAACGTGTGGGAGGTATGGAGCGAGCACGACGTCGTAGAGCGCTTGACAAGTATCTACGAGTGTGGGCAACGCTAGGTCGGTGAAAACCTCACCCGATGTCGACACGTGGATCAATGGTGGCTTCCGTCGTTGGTCTTCTGGACGCGGAGAGCGATGTGTGCTGATATTCCTAACAGCGGAGGCAAAACCCTCAGCGAGACGATGTCGCAAGAACGGCGACATGCTATCTCCACCGGCTTGTACAATTGTCCATGATGACCGTTGAAGTTCTGGAGATAGGCCTCCTGAACCGTTGATGACGCGCAGTACTGCCATCGCGGCTTCGTCTACAGCCGTTGTGAAGCCTGACGAGCCCAAGACGCGTATGAAGTCTGCATGAACCAGAGGATCAGCGTCCTTGATGACCTTGTAATGATCTATCGCTCGCTCCAGCGCCTCAGTGACAATACGAGGCTGCCGTTGCCCTAAAGGAGCAAGTTAGCTCTAAAGTAACTTCAGCAACAGACGAAACTTGCCTTGCTTCATGACGCGCTCCGCCGCTGCGAGCTCCATGCGCATGAGCCAATACCGGTCCACCGAATCTAACGAATGGCCCGCTGCGACCTTGTCCTGCGTCACAAGTGCCACAATTTTCCAACGATCCGTGCCAAACGCGCTGGACTTCATCTGTGCCAGGAGCCCGGCACCAGGACGGAATGCAGCAGGTAGCTTTGCGAACTCGGATGCAGATAGGAGGACGGAGAGAGCACCGAAAAGTGCGATGATGAGTGAGAAGTTGCGGCCGGATAGGCCGTGCCATTCGCTAGGACCAGGACTGTGTCCCGGGGGTCGGGTGAAGAGGTGCGGGTTCCGCAACTTGGCGGCCTCATATATCGTGATTATGCTAGATGCTCTGTATAGCGGCTTCCCGGACTGCTGGCGTGACTTGGAGGACGCTTCGCCCAACTTGTAGGTATCGAAGAAGGCTCGAAGAAGAACATAAATTGGGATTGGTGTATTCAGGTCCGCCTCCGTCAGCAGATGTGAGAACTGCTCCGTTTGATGGTGGGTTGCGAACTCTGGTGCGGCCGTGAGCGGCGATGCTGCTGCTGTTGGTGGCACTAGTCGATGAAGCCGCGCAGCTCCCACTACATCACCCCAATCATTCTCCGGGTCAGGGTCTGGCCGTGGCTGGGGACCTTGCGATGCCCGAAGCGCTGCCTGGCTTTCGCGCATCTGAAGCCGTTTTCGCCGGACGCGCTTCAGGTCGGCTGAGGTGAGTACCGACTGGTGAAGAGGTGGACCGCGGGAACCAAATGAGCGTGGGGAGGGCCGGCGAAAGTACTTGATGTACATGGCGTGTTTATGAGCGGCATGCTGAGCGGGTGTGAAACCGCGCTCCAAAGCAGTCACTGGCTGGATGAACGAACGCCGTCTCGCCAACTTCGCCGCTAGTTGGCGGGCACGTTCCTTGACTTCCCGCTTTTGAGAATTGACAAAATTGGCCCACTGTTGCCGTCGCAGCCTTTCGATCTCTGTTGAGGACATTTGCCCGATAGTGCGGGGAGCCCAACGCAGGTGATGTGCACGAGCAGTCGCGGCCAGAGTTTTGACAGTCGGAGGCAGTTGTAAAGCCGCCGCATTCCTCTGTTGCTCGATTCGCTTTATGGGTGAAGGCATGAAATTCTCAACAGCGCGAGTAGCAGGCCGCGCAAAGCTCCTACTGCATACGATCAAACGCGACCCAGACCAATTTCAGCAACGATCAAAACGTGCGCGTTTCGGCGTACCAGATCGTGAGTGTCGCCCATCGCGCTAAAATGGGGACAGAGGGAAGGCATGGCCACATGCGCGCGCATTCGGACGCGCGCCGGCAAAGAGGGATAACCAAGCGCGTAAACAAAATAGAACCCCGATGGACAGCGTCAACTCGCATCGTTAGTGAAGATCGCAATACTGACAGTAATAATCGATTAAGGACTTCTACAGATGAAGGCAATGCATTTGAGCTTGGGACTAGTCATAGGTAAGCGTCGTGGATTTTCGAGTGTGGTCATGTCTAAACTGTTATTCGATCTCTTGTCAGACCTAGATGGTGTACCTTTAGGTAGAGTTAACGAACCCATCAGGGAAATGGGATACATGTTGTATGTGCGCGGAGAGCAATGCACCGATTCCAAAGCGTAGGTTCGTCGTGGACGTGGGCAGGACCGCAGTAGTACGAAAGCGGAGGATGTCAACCCGCAACACCGTAAACAAGCGCAGTATATGGGTGAGGCTGTAGTGAATGAGAACAAATCAAAACCTGGAAGCCCTGCTCGAATTCCTTTGACCACACCCGAAGTTCACAAGACAAAATGAAACGCGACGCAAGCCGTCAAACGTTTAAGCGAGCGATGTGTTCGATTCAGACTCGTCGTCATCCACCGGCGGCACGGGTAGTTCCTTTGCATGTACAAAGCCTTTTCCCGAAGCTGAGGGGAGGGCAGATTCCGGAGTACACTCGGCGCTGAGGCGAGATATTTCGTCAAACGCTGAGCGCAGCTTGTCGAGATCTGCGTCGAGGCTGTCTGCTCGTGTACGCATAGCACCAATAGTGTCGCTCGCTGCGATGAGTTCGTGGTGATGGTTGTACACGAGAGACTGACGCTCGCTTTCCAACTGGCGAATTTCTGGAAAGAAATCAATACACCGCAATTTATGAACAAGGGCTGCGCTTACCGCTCGAAAGTTCGTTGTCCCGTTTTAACAACGCAATCAAGGGGCTTGTTGTAATTAGTTGATCATAATATACCCTTGCATCAAACGCAGGGGAATCTTGCTTGTCAATGCCGGTGAGCCCAAGCAGACGGCGGGCGGATTAACTGCGCCGCACCTAGGTTCATCGGGTCATTTGGCCTGCCGGGCAGTGGAACGGGCGGCGCTGGTGTTCCAAGACCGTAGTGCTTTCGCAGAAGATCCCGCGCTCTCCCTTTAGGTGTTGCGCGGCCAGAGCCTGCCGGCGACGCGTTCAAGGATGGGGAAAGCGGCGTGGATAGGATCGAACTCGGAAACGATGTCGCGGATGGTCCTGGCGATCGCGACAACGGTATGGGTGACAATGGAGCAAGAGGTGAAGACGGTGAAGATGCGCGGATAGGTACCGGCGTGCGAGGCGAAAGTGCAGACGACATCGGAGCGAAGGACACAAAGACAAGCCGAGAGCGCTAATTGACTCCGCTCCTCGGTTCCTCCCTCATCACCACAACAGATATTTCCTACTCAAATTCCAACAAGACCTTTGGCGTGTCATACTAGTACTGATATTCATTCATTCCATTAAAAAGCGTAATCATTAGGGTCGTCCAGGAGCGCGTTTCGTTTGGTCCAGTATTCGTAAGTACAGTACATGATGAAAGTCGAAAGGGATCGTAACAGACATGATGACATTGAAGACGAAAGGTTTATGGCAGCATGTGTGTACGGCAGGTGGGAAATGGCACCAGTGGCTGTGGTTGGGCCGACAATGAGGAATGCGTACTTTTATGCTGAAGATATGACCTCGAAGATCTGTCTCAGAAGAGGTTCGACTCCCTGAGCACTCTGATGATGCAGTGCCGCCTCAATTGGGGCACGGAAAATAAGTTCATCGCGGAACGTCTTGAGCACTTGATTACGCAGACGGCGAATAAGCTGTAGAAAGTAGCGCTTCCGCCGATCCATCGCCTGCTTGAGAGAGGAAGCGGACTGTTGGCGACCGGATGAAATATGTGCACGGCTCAGCTCGATATCCTCGCGAATGTATTCGATGGTGGCGTGCTGGATCTGCCGTTGTAGCTGTGTGGCATGCGTGTCGTGAAGGTTCGTTATCCAGTCTGAGAGTTTCTCGGTCGAGAGTCGCACAGGAAGGAACTGAGCGAGCTGCTTGAACTTGGAATGATCTTCACCGAGTAGCTCCTTCAAGCTATCATCAAAGGCGAGCTCTGTTGGGTACCACGTCTGATCGATATGCGCTGTGGCACAATCTGGACTGGCCCGTAACGTGAAAGCTGGGGCAACCTGTGGCTTTAGACGCCGTGAGGTAGCGCTCGAAGGGGACTTTGGCGAGGGCAAATGTGCCATTGGTGGTGTTGGTGAGGCTACCTGCTGTAGAGGTGTGCAGGTATTGCTAATGTAGCCGGGAGCGACAGAGAATATATCTGCTGTACGCTGCGCCACAAAGGCGCGAGCAGCTTGTATATTGGCTTCCCTGGTAGCGTGATATGTGTTACTGCCTTTGGCACACGTTAACGTTCGCCTAGTGTTAAAGTAGCTTTGCAGACTCACCCTGGAGAGCAGGAGAAGGTGATCCAATTTTCTCGTCCCGTTCGCGATTCTGCTTGTCGAACCACTCGCTGAGCTTCTCAAGCTCCCGCTGTGCCCAAGCGTTGAGAATGGCGTTCACCTCGGACGTGGCAGGGCTACTGGTCGGCGAATGATGAAGCTTCGTAGGTGCTCTTCTATTTGGGCTGCTTCTTGGGCTTGAGTTTTGCGAAGGCGGAGGCGTGAGTAACACCGGGAGCGTCCTTGGTACTGACGCGCCCTAAAAAGCCTTGGTTAGTTTTCATTCAACGATAACCTAGGTTGACGTACAGAGCAAGGTGACGGGGACAACCCGCGAGCTCGTGTGGGCCGATCGTTGGCGACAAGCGGGAGAGTAGTTACAACAATTGCGGGGGAAGGATGGCACTTGAGAATTGGCTTCGGTGCAGGACTTGTCCGATGAGTGGGAGGGCGAGGTGGTGACACACAGTCTCCTGCTGGAGGAAGCTGGTGATACGTATTTTTGTCCGTGAACGTAATGTGAAGCGACGACGAGGTGGGTTTCGGTGACGGCGGCGGCGTTTGAGGACGTTGCGTGGCCTCAGTGAGGCCGCCCATCAGGAGAGTCCGCGCCAGCGTATCGTGTGTCAACAGAGGCGTGTCGCTGGGCAGCGGCGAAGAAATGTAAGATGAGTCGAGATACGACGATCCAGCAACTGCCTGCGACGGGCCTGCCGCGCTGCAGTTGCGAGTGGATGGAGACCAGCTGGGAGAGAGGTACATTGAGCGTGAGAGGAGGGATGTTGGCCGACTCGCCGAGCACTGAGAGCACCAGTTTATAGTCTTGCGCCCGCATTGTTCTTGCCCATCAAGCGCAGAACATGCTTCTGGATTTCTCCGCGCAGGACAAAACACAGCAATCACTGGCAGGTAGGCTGGGGAGAGTAACCAGGGTGGAGAACAATACCTGCAAGCGCGAGATGTTAGTCACAAGACCGCGAGGCACGGAAACGTGCCGAAGCGCACAATGCTCTGGTCAGGGGCGCAAAGACGTGTATGGGCGGCGCCTGAGGGTCGGATTCGGGTGTTCAGAAACTCACTTCCAGATTTGCCTTTCATCGATCAGCCGGCACGGCCACTTGCGCTTGTGGTTGCAGGTTAGCATGGCTCTTGTTGTTTCTCACGCTTGTATCGTTGCGACGGAACCGGCGACTCGTGATTGAATGGTTTTAAGCCTGTTGGCATCAGGTTGGGGAGCGTTCTGGAGTCTAATGTACAACCGAATCCGATACATCAGGTCTACCACTGAATGGGTTCCAGCTCTTCAGCCTGCCAGACCATCATCCCTGGCTCAATATCTACGTCCTCGAATAGTTGCAGTATTCCGACGACCTCGTCCTCAAAGCTTTGGATGAGTTCCACACCCAATAGCTTCAGACACTGTAAACGTTCTGCGTCGAACTCGAGATGCCATTCGACGAAGTCACGGATCATCGCTGGAACGAGGCATTGCTTAGCATCTGCAGATCGTGCAGCGAAGCGAAGGATGCGTAGTTTTGGACATTGTAGCAAGCAGTCGCGCGTCCGTGGGAGAAAGAAGATGCTATCTGTGCCGTCGACAGACTGAAAGGCAGGTACCATTGTCTGAATGGTAAGCTCTTCAAGAACTGGAGCGACTGGCAATTCCGGATCGGCTAGCGGAAGGATGAGTTCCCCAATGTACAAATGCGTAATCGTGGCAAAGATCCCGTCTGGGATGCCACTGGCTATCGGAGAATCAAGGACACAGCGGTCGGAAAGTGGATGGCTGCCGAGTCGCAGTTGTGGCATGCATCATCCGATCAGCCGAACGGTGAACGAAGATGTTGAATGCCTCGTTGTCGTACGCGCTGGCCTCAATACGCACACATTTGGGCTCCGGTATATCCTCGAGAATGAGCCAAAGGACCTGCCTAGCACAACCCACAGCCGGACGGACGTTGTACGAGAGGCATAAGCGACGAATTTCACGCCGATCCAAGTGACGAAGAATGAGATGAGGTAGTAGATGCGAGTTCGTCGATATAATGCTTAATAAGTGTAATTGTGTTGGGACAGTGACGGTCCAAGGAGTGGATTCCTGCCAACTGTTGACCTCGACGGCCAGTCTCCGAGCATTGGGAAACAGATCGAAAACGCGTTGAATGTCGTGAATCGTCCAATCCGAGTTTCCCATTGAGAAAAGACATTGCTTAACGTTGGTAAACTCTGCGTAATGAGATTTGCGCATAAAATTGATGTTCGTCTTAAGTCTGAGGGTTTCCAGTAAGGGAGAGCCATTGAAAAGAGGATCAGGATTGTCGCTCCCGTTGCCATCCAGCACGAAGTCCGGGTCCAGCAGGTTCAGCTCCGCCAGGACGGGTGCATGTGCGCAAATGGCTGCTCTGACGTTGAGTCTGTGATAATTTGTCGTCCAGAGCACTAGGGTGAGTATGACGCAACGTTCTAATGCCAGCGGTAAAAGTGGACAGATCTCTTCCCAGTTCGAGTCTGTAATACGCACAGAAAGATTCAGTGGTGCAGTTCCAGATAGCTGGAGCTGTGGCGCCAAGCCTGCGGCGATGTCTCGAGGCCCGCTGAGGTCAATTGTGGCCCAAAGGCTTGGCGTTTTGAACACAATGTCGTGCCATTGGCGGCATGCCAAGGCGAGGTTCACGCGCGAACTAGGTACATCCAAAAGGTGGAAAATGTTGATGAGGAGCTCAGCTGGGATCCGGTTGATGCACTGCATCTTGTTGTGCTGATACATTAGCTTCCGCATCCCAGCGTATATTGCATCAGTGACGATGGTATGCGCGGTCAAGCTCGTCAATCGTGGAGCAGCAAAGACAGCCTCTTCACGTGCAATCTCCAACGCCTCGGCATATGCTGCAGCCGCAGCAGCCTCAACCAAGCGCTGGGTAGCAAACGAGAGCATTTGTGCGGTGGACCTGTACACGCGATGTCGCAGCACAGGCTGAGCACAAGCGACACTGATGCGCTTTCGGCAAAGAGCCGGTTGCAAACTGACCGATGCATTCTTCCGATCAGGACATTGGGCGCTGATCTGAGACATTGAACCCAAAGTTGTGCTGAGAATATTGTGAAAGGCTGGCAGTACCTCGGATTTTGGGTCCACATGTCAGATTGAACTCCAGACCCATAGCAAAGTCATATCGACAGTTGGAGAGGCTTTCATCACAGGTCATTGTGCCTCCAAGATCATGAAAATCGAGTAGGAAACGATCAAGACTACATATTATTCTGAAATTCAGAGCAAAGAGTGTGCATAGCAGCGCAAAGATGAATTTCGGAACCGTCCCATCAGACATTTCCAGCCCGATGATTGATGATTTCAATGAAGATGCCTTATCATCAGTAGCATGATCCAACTGAACAGGACGATCTGTAGGTTCGTGCTCTCAGGGCTTGCGGTACCCCCACTCAGAGAGCTACCGGTAGATCGAACCGCCAGCGGTATACTCCTTCGAATTGCCCCTGTGATGCAGGTATGCAGTGCGGTGGCGTCATAATTTGGGATGTACCGCTGTGATTCAATGCTGAGCGCGTTCGGCGGATCCTGTAAGACGAATTGGTTGTTGTACCCAGCGTTGGTGAGCACGGCGGAGCTGCCGCGGTAGTACCGAATGGCCTGCTCCGGTTGAGGATCGCTGGCAACTCCAGAGTACGCTTGAGCGGACAGTGGAGTAGCTACAGAGCAGAGGCTGGCGAATTTCGGCATCAAAGAGGAGACAGTAGCGGAGTCTGCGATAAAAAAGAAGGTGTGATTCGCAGTGCTGTCCGTTAAATGCCGTAGCTTGAGCATCTGTAGAGCACCCCCGGGCCGTGTGGAGCTCGTCGGACCTCCGTACTCTGCCTGATAATCGTAGGGCTTGATTAGCCCCATTCTGATTGACTGTCCAACCATCTCACCTCATTTCCGTACAGGTACTGCGGCGTGGTTCTCGTCGGATGCTTCCACACGATCGGATAGAAATAATAGGGAAAGTTTTTGCCGGCGACGCCGGGAACGATCTCATCACTGTCTTCAGTCGTAACGTTATACCCGCTCCCGAAAGAGCTACGTGCAATAGTCATCAATGAGAAGAACAAATGGTTTTTAGATGTGCACGCACATTTCAGCTTCAACTTCGATGCGAGTGCCACCGCCTTCCTTCCTGCCAGCGTATGGCCCGGTCGTGATCTGGTATTGAATAGTGCTGCCATCTTGATACGGTGACGCCGTAATTTGAGAGCCCCCCGCAGAGGATGGAGAGTGGAATGAACCGCTCGAATCGGGAGTATTAGCGGGGCCGCTACTACCGGAGGAGGTGCCGCTGGAGCTGGAACCCGTGCCCGCAGAACCACTGTTGCTGCCAGTCGACGAAGAGCCTGAGGAACTGCTACCCCCGTCGCCTCCGCCACCGCGTCCCCGGCGACGCTCAAGCGCGGTACGAGCGAGATCAAGGCGGTGAACAGCTTCTGAAACGAGACCCATGGTATTATGTGCACGAGAAGTCGTCAAAGAAATGGAGCAACGATTGTGAAGCTGGCGCGGAGCCAAGCGTTGCAACGGGAGTATGTGCCAACACAGGCTATATAGCTGAGAAACACGCCTGGATCTCACGATGAGTTGTAAACCGAGCGGTTGGAGCCCAATGTTTGTAAGCGCTCCGGCATGGATGGCGCAAGTGACCCCGGTTTTGTTCTCGGGATCCGCTCAAAAATGGCTAAACGCCGGAAACAGAGCCTCTTCCGTTCATGTTAGACAACAGCGCGGATGGGCGCAGCGAATATTTGTCAACGCAATGAAGGAAGATCCTCTTAAACCAGCGGATTAGTGCAGGCCATGATGCGCACAGCAGTTGGATGAAGCCGCGCTCAGCGAATCAGCTGAGATAAACAAGCTAGAGCCTGGGTACGATCCAAAATAGACCGCAAAACAGATCCGCTAAGTCACGAGATAGATCGTCCGAGGTGCGCTTGGCGTGGAAAGCCGTCACCGCGTGCAGGACTCGAAATTCAATATCGTGAAATGAGTCGAA
This sequence comes from Auriculariales sp. MPI-PUGE-AT-0066, assembly GCA_020744175.1. NCBI lineage: Eukaryota > Fungi > Basidiomycota > Agaricomycetes > Auriculariales > Auriculariales sp. MPI-PUGE-AT-0066. The sequence continues at coordinate 78,463 of JAGTJP010000073.1, forward strand.
TATCACAATTGGTTATATTCAGACAGTACTCATTCGGCTTTTCCGAATCGCAGTTGGTAATAGTCATTCGTTGCTCAAGCCAAATTCGTCGTGGCACGCAGTGCGCGGAATAGGTTCGATGATCACAAACAGAGCGGGTCTCCTGTGGTGCCAGAGCACCGCAAAGAGTTTCAGATGGTAAATGTTTGCCACCACGGAAGGAAATACTGTATTCGTCAAATGACGCGACTTTCCGCGAAAGGGTGAAAGGCTGAGACGTTTCCCGCGTGAATACTGTACCATATTGACGTTTAGAGTATGAGAAAATTTGGGCTTGCCCATGAATTCGACAACGAAGCGTTTACCGAATCTCTCGCCCATTGGGCCACAGGTCCTGCAGGTCGCGCAGCCGCTTTACCCATTCGGTGATCGTGCTCCTTGACAATAGCAAGGCCGATGCTAGATTCCAACGAATCCTCATACGATGCGAGCGTGGCTGCTCACACAGTTCATCGCGGAGCGATTTGATCACACGTTCCTCCCAACCAACGCTGTCGCGGTCGTGGTCAACTAGTAAAATAACCGAGGCTTGCGGTATTTGCTCCAGGATGAGGGTGATGCGCTGATTTAGCGGGTAATAGCTCGCATCGTGGTGATAGTAGATGATCGTCTGAGCACCAGGCGAGTCGCAAAGCCGGTCATCTACAGTAAACAACCAGCCATAAAGACGGTCGGAACAACACCGAATATGAATGCGGGAGCCGATTCTCTGCTGCAGCGTGAATCTTATGAGCTCTGTCCCTGAGCTATTGGCGTTACCGCGAACACTGATTCTAAAGCGAATTGTGCGCGGCCGTGACACTCCCTTGGCACAAGTCCCAAGATCAGAGTTTGCGGCAATGATCGTCCAGTTGTTCGGAACATTTATGAGTCTGAGTCTCCTGACTGACGATCCAGATGCGATGATGAGGAAGCGCACGTAGGGACGCCGTCTATCATCTTCGTTATTGAGCATCGCCCGCAGCTGGTTCAAGGCGCGATGTGAGTTTCCGAGTGTGATAACAAATGTAAAGTACGCGATGGGCGTGATCCATGAGCGGGCGGCGGACGAGATGAGCATCAGGTCGCACACGTAGGCCGGGTTGGTCAGAATTGATGACCGCGCAGCCTCCTCGAATATGAGAGCGAGAACTTCGAGGGGCAGGGCAATGATGCGCGGACGTTCAGCGTGTTCCTCTCCCGACATGACGGGCAGAGCAAAGCCACTCCCACGGATCAAGCCGGTCGCGCAAGTCTCGCACCTATGGACTACAGCTGCTGAAGACACAGTATTATACAGCAGCTTGAGCAGTACCAAGTATCAAAGGGTCAACGACCCCGGTAGATTATTCAGTCTTTGGCTCAGTAATGAGAGCTTTAATAAAGACGCCCGTCCCAATCAATGGCATAATACAGCCAACCAAAACCAGCTGCCACCGCAATGCTTACAGAGCCCGCAGTCGCGGATGGCCGCAGATGCACTCCGAGCCCGGCGTAGCTGTCGGTGGTTCGAACCGCCAGTTGGATTTTGGTTTCCAATTACCCCGGTAATGCATTTATAGAGTGTTGAAACGTCTGACCAACTTGGGACTTACAGCTGCGACTCAATGTTAAGTGCGTTCGGTGTATCCTGCAAGGCGAAAGGGTTGCTGTACCCCGCGTTGGTGAGCATTGCGTACGGAGCTGCCGCGGTAGTACCGAATGGCTTGCTTTGGCTGCGGATCGCTCGCGAGACCCAGCCTGAGAGAACGTAGCCGTCTGCGGCGTGTTGATAAAGCAGGCCTCGAAATTTAGCTTGAGCGTAAAGATAGTGGCCGTGTCTGCGATGAGATAAAAAGTACTGTTAGGGCTTGGGTCTGTGAACGCCTGCAGCGTCCGTCCCAGACAATCATTGTGTATTGGCTCTTGCGTAGTTTTCATAAGGTTGGCTAAACCGGCCCACTGCTCTTATTTTCACTGGTGCTTCGCGTTTGAGCTTGCAAGGTGGAGAATGATATGCGAGTGTTGAATTGTGCAACAAAGTCGTTTACGTTCACTCTCTGACCTACCACATCATTACGGGACAACTCGATGGATTGGGACGTCATACTTGTGTGCTGACCACACTATGTCTTTCGAATCTGTGATAAGCGACTTTCAAAGGTTACGCGTGGTGGAACATTTTACAACATAGCTGCAGCAAGGTATGTGCGAGACGTTCTGATGGAGTGACTGTAACATGCCACGCCCTGCGGTGGCTCAATTTCTAGTGTACACACGAGTCAATTGACTCGCCCATGCATCCCTGCATAAGCACGAACCCGATACAGGGTTCTCAACCCGTCCAGACAGCCTAGAAACATTTCGTCAACATCTTGACAACACGGTGGTGTCAACGTTGCTCACAGGACCTGGCATAACGTACGCCGTGGGAACGGGCCAATAGAGTTGGAAGAGAATGCCGGGGTCCTAGAAGAGACACTTTCAGCATATTAGGCGATTGCAAGGCCGAGGAATACACTCACATCGGACTTGTAGGCTCCGGGGAATGCGACGGTTGGGCTCGGACTGCCGCTGCCGCCCCCAGTTACCGCGACCTGCGCGCAGCCGATGTAAAACTGGGCGCCGCCGACGCTCGAAGCCGCGTGCAGCGCGATGTGCTCCACGCGTAGCAGGTACTGGCCATTTGGCAGCGATTTCGGAATCGGGACTGTAGCGGATGAATGGTAAGAGGGTTGGACACGGGGGGCACTGGATGGACACGTACAGGTAACCTGGGTAAGGTTGTCTGTGGGCCAGGCAATTGCACCACTGGCAAAGCTCGGCGCGATCTCGTAGATCTTCCAAGGTTTAGTATATGGTCCAAGCAACGAAAAGAAGGTCAGACCTTGAACCATACAGTCCCGGAGCCGTCCCACGAGTCAACGGTGGACGGCGCCTTGGCCATGTAGACAAGAAGAGGCTGGGTAGAGTAGAAAAAATGAGGTTAAGCACGTCTCTCGGGTGCCGAGGAGCGGTGAGACACGTACGCCAGGATGCTGGACCTGAGGATCGACACGGAAGCCAACTGTCGCGCCAGCAGTGACGTTTGCCGTCGTCGCAGCCTGTAGGTTCTCGGACGTGTAGCAGCGAAGATCGACGCTTGTGACATCCTGGACGGGTCCGTGGCTGTAGTGGTTGTTGGTCATGCGCACGTTGATCCAGTCCGCGGAGACGGCGGCTGTCGAGGGGGGTTCCGGAGGTTAGCAGTGCTACTCTCTCAGTCGAGAGAACGATAAGCAGACCATTGCTGATGAAACCTGGGAAGGTGTCTGCGGAGATGCCAGAGTGATAATTAGGTCTTAGATGCAATCATAAGGCAAGCAGGAGTGACTGACAGTGAGCCACAGATTGCGAGGCGAACGTCACAAGAGCGAGCGCAGACACCGTCCACTTCATCTCGACAAGTTCAGTGGGTACCGTTGCTTTCAAACGTCCCTAGTAGCTTGCGAGCATTATATAGCAATGGGTTCGGAGGAACTCCACGTGCACCTGTATACGACAATCTGCACTCGACCGCGCGGGTTATCGAGCTACATGGCCAGAAATGGCGAGGGACCGGCCAGGTGTTGTAAACTGAGCCATTAGCGCCGCACCGCAAGTCTCGAGACCGCTGACACGAATTCACCGAAGTTCGCGCCGACGAGGGGTTCGGGAGCCCGAGGGGGAGGGGAGCTGCCTGCCACCGTGGCATGTCTCCATGCCGCGGTATGTCCGCGGCATCTTAGGGAGGGGAGATTGCCACGGGTGCTTGGCAAACGGCGCGCGGGAACTGCGATCTCGTGCGGTTGACGCACAGACGGGAATCCGAGCTTCCGAAGCCCGCCAATGCCTCGTTGCCACAACCCGTGGCCGGACTGATCGCGAGGCTTGGCATGACGATGGCGAACGAGCCGGGGGGGGGAGGGGCTCACATACACAGCAGAGTTGCGTTATCCGAGGACGTGAGAGGGGCCAGCTGACCTTGCTGCCGTCGGCGCCACAGGGGGGCAAGAGGTGCGCGGCTGGATGGCTGCACCTGCAGAACCCGGGATGCAAAAGTAGACCTTGAGAAGGCTTCATGCGGCCTGTGGCATGGTGACAAAATTAGAAGGAGAAATCGTCCTCGGGATCATAATTCAAAACCTCCCGTAGCTTCTGTTACCGATTTGAATGGGCACACGGACGGCGTGCGATTGACCCCGCCACGCAATGATCAGCCGTATGGTTTGCTCTCTTGTCTCGCCATAATGTCATTGAATTGCGCCTGAAACAAACAGCTTGAAATCTGCCTCTGATACCTAGACAGCGGCTCCAAATGTTCCTCCGCTCGCCTCACTCATGCCTCAACCTTCTTCTGCGAAATCCAAGTCAGGAAATTCAACAACAGTAACTGAGAATACCACTCACATAGGCAACCGCCCCAAAGTCATACTCAATGCCCGCCTCGGCGAGCTTGCGCCGCTTTGCGTCCTGGCGCTGGATCAGCCTATCCTCGGCGCGCACGACCTCTTCCGCTGTGCGCTTGCGGTTGTGCTTGAGTCTCGCGATGCGGTCGTGGGGCACGACGCGATAGCGGCGGTTCGCGCCGACCCAGAGCTGCGGGTGCACCTCCTCCTTCGGGACGACGCGGCACTGCAGGATGTGACCGAGCAGCAAATAATTGTCCATCGTGTCCGCGACGATCTCGGCCACTTTGAGGCCGTCAAACTCGATGAAAGCGTAGTGCTTCGAGCGGCCGGTCTTTTTGTTGCGCGAGAGTCGCAGGCGCGTGACGGTGCCGAACTGGGTAAAGTACGCGCGCATCTGGTCTTCGTAGAATCCGTGCGGGATGCGACCGAGGTAGATCACGCCGCGGTCCTCCTCGCTCCCCTTTTTCCCACTTGCCTGCAAGTGCGAGTCAGCCGGAGTGCGTTCCAGCAGCCCACGCTCAGAAAAAAGTACGGACCTTGGCGGCCTTCTTGGCCTCTGCCAGCCGTCTTTGCACCGTCGCGTCGTCTTTGACTATCGTTGGCAGTTGAGACACATCCAGGCCCGGCGCTTCATCAACCTTCATGTCAGCGTCATCGTCGCTCGAGTCTTCGTCTGTCGAAAACCCATGCAGATGACCGTTCTCCTCCCTAATAGAGGTTAGAACACTTTAATTCACGGGTAAAATAGGAGAATACTCACAGCTCCGACCCAGAGATAGCTTCATCATCATCATCCTCAGCGTCGTCGGCAGGCGGAGCAAAGTCCTCGTCGTCCTCCTCATCCTCGTCGCCGTCTTCAGCCACGAGCAGCTTGCGTGGCGCCGCAGCCCGGCGCGGCTTAGTGCTTGCAGCCTCGGCCTTCTTGGATGCCAATTTTTTGACTACGCCGTTCGAAATTGCCTTGACGCTCGGCGCTGGCTCGTCCGTAGACGTTGGTTTGTCTACCTTGGTCTTGCGCTTGTCCTTTTTCTCCTCCTTGACGGCGGGTGCGGCGGCAGACTTTTTCACTGGAGCTGGAGCAGCTTCTACGGCGGTAGGAGCGGCTTCCGCTTCCGCTTTCCGCTTCTGCTTCTTGCTGCTGCTGCTGTCCATTGTTGCCTGAGTGGGAGCAGGAGCCTATGTCGAATCGAATCCAAAAGTCTAAACCTGGATTCGCAGGATTTGAAAAAAAAACGCACCTCTTCCGCCTCGGCATGCTTGCGTTTCTTGCCTGCAGGCTTTGTCTCTGCCTCCGCTGGCACAAGTGCAGGTGCTTCGGTATCGCTCGACGCTGTGGCGGCAGCACGCTCGGCCTTCCGGCGCGCATTCTTGCTCTGCTTGGGCTTTTCCGCAGGCGGATCCGCATTGGATGTTGAGGTAGATGTCACAGGTGTGGCAGTTTTGGTGGTAGACGAGGCCGCCTTAGAGAAATCTTGGTCAATTGAGATTCGTTACGGAAACGAGCATCGTACTTGAACCGTAGTTGAGGACTTGCTTTTTTGTTTCTTGGCGGGAATTTCAGTCGCCGGAGAAGCCTGAGAGAGAGAGAGAGTTTCGTGTGAGCAGAGACTTTTAACGCCACAAAGAAAACGAAATTGAGTCAAACCTCAACCTCCTGGATTTTACCCGCCTTTTTCTTTTTGGGCTGCTCTTCCGTTGCGGGAGCAATGTCTCCCTTTTTGCTCTTCTTGCTCACTGGCTTTGAGGTGAAAAGCGAGGTTAGTGTGAATAGTCGTGTTGCAGGCGCAGACTTGTGTAAAGCGCACCTGCACCTGCACCGGGGCATCATCGATGACGTCGACAGCTTTCGGCCGCCTGCGCTCACTCGTGCGCCTTTCGACCACAACGGGTGTCTATTGAGCGCGAATGAGTGACCCTCGGCTGCAGCGCCGCGCAACAACAAACCCACTTCTGCATCCGCGGTTTTGCTCGATTTGGACTTTTTTTTATCGGTCTTGGCATCGGGAACGGCGATCGCCTAGATAAAAGCGCATGAGTCGAGGACAGTGTGCCCAGCCACAGCAGCCAGCAGAGTAATGTGCCATTGGCGCACCTCGACCTCGGGTTCCTTTGCCGTCTTGGCTTTCTTTTCTTTCTTTTCCTTGATGGGCGCGTCCGACTTCTTGCGCTTTATTTCAGGCATGACTGCGCAAAGATCGCGGGTGCGTGGGATAGCGCGGGTACGCCGAGTATCAAAGGAAGAGCTGGTCGCGCGAAAATTCGCGCCGCGCTCACCTTGGGCGCTAAAAGCACGGCGGCGGATCCTGCGCAGTCTACGGGTCTGCGGGCAGTTAGAAAATCATGTTCAATATCAGTTCTGGGCTCTTTCATGCTGCTATCAATGATAGATGTACATATTGAAATCCATTCGTACAACATAGATCGTACCAGGAACATGGCTCTAATGGCTTCTCAACATATATCCGAGCGCCAGCGTGTCCAGACCGAACGAACATCGGCTCACTCTATCTTGAGTCGGCGACGCCACGGCCTACCATTAGCATCTTTGAGCGCGACGTTGATCGTGGCAAGATTATCCGAGTAAGGAATCCAGTGGTTCTTCTTCTCTTCGCGTCTGATTACGAGTGAATCGCGGGTGAGTGGGATAAGCAACGCCGTTTTACGGCAAACACCCCGTCAGGGGGACCCACGCACTCGGTCGTCGGCCAAATGTCCGAGCTCGGAACCCAAATCTCGCGCAATTTCGGGAATCTTTTTGTGTGCGAGACCAAAAGATCGAAGGAAGGCTCGTAGTAGTCGCTGAGCCAATTTGTCCTCGAATTCCGGTCGCTAGTCGCCATCAGCGCTCGAGCGGTGGGGCATCGCAAAAACGGTCACCTACGTATTCCAAGTACAAGCCAGCTTGATAACTGATGGACAGCTGATGCTGGAAAAGAACTTGGCCTGGTTGCTCTGAAGGAGATATCGAGTGCGTTGAGTAAAACACATGTGGAGAGCGAGCGGCCCGACACTTCACCTCGGTCAACTTGAGCTCCTCCACTCGCGGGAGCATGTCAAAGTCCGCTTGAATGGCCGCATCCGGAACCGTAAACTTGCGTATCGCGCCTCCGTTCTTCTGAAGAAACTTGCGCGCCGCTTTGATGCCCTGCGCGAGATCGAACTCCTCCAATGCTGGAAGCCTGTCGTCGTCGTCGCCGGGCACATCAGTCACACGACACCACGACGCAGGCTTACGCAAAACGTACGAAATCTGCGCGAGAAAGTTGAAAAAGCTCTGATGTGCCTTCGAGACGTGCAACTTCTTGAGGCGAGCTAGGCCCGTGGAGTTCTTAGGTATCGACGCCGCGGAAAAGTGCAGTGGCTCGAATGACCACTTGAGCTCCTCTAAAGCTTGTAGGTCTCCAAAGACCGCCACAGGATTGAGTGTTGCCCCTTTGCCCACATCGCCAGGCGGCTTGCCCCAGCGGCGGTGGGGTTTCTCCAGGACCAGCTCCAACCGTAGCAGCGAATGGCCGACCGATGGACCGATCGCCGTCAGCCACGTCGCCGAGTCGAGCTGGCCTATCCAATCCCCGAAGAACACGGCACTCTTGAGGTGCTGCAGGAGTTTAAAGAACGACAAAATGTGGTCGCCGTCGTTCGGGGTGACCGTGACGTGTGCCATATACAATGTCTGTGGGATCTTTCGAACAGTTGGGTCACGTTCCATCACGGAGCACAGCGAATGCAGCTCAGACCCATGAGAGGGCGAGAGGTGCTGACTCAGTGCGCGAATGGTTGCAATCTGCAGCGACTGAGTGTCAAGCCCGATAGGGAGCGAGGAAAAAAAAAAAAAAAACGCACAGATAACTCCTTGGACAAAAACACAGTGCGTCTTGCCGTGTCGAGCCACATACGGTTACGATCCACCCACTCGGGATTATTGTGACGATATGGGTTGCCAGCCGTTTTTACAACTGCAAACCCGAGGACTCGCGTCCATATAGCGATTCGCGTCTTAACGTCGGCAGACGCCATAGGTGTCCAGAATGGGTTCGGGGCGGTTGAAAAACCTCCGGATAGCCCTGATGGGTCTGCATCTGACACGAACCAAGAAGTACTTGACGATAGCTTCTTCACTGAGACGCGGCAGTTGGCAGATGTTGGCCACCCCTTGAGGTCCTGCCCCGAGAAAAATCCCTTGTCAATTCTGAAGACGAGGTGCCGTAGAGAAGGATTAGTTAGGACGCGTTGGTATGAGCTGTCGTCCGGAGTCCAACTGCGGGCTATCTCGATGGTGTGCAATGTGCGACAGGTCGCCAAAGTACCCCAGAACTTTTCCCCGAGCTCTTCCCAGATCGAGTGGTTGGTCGTTACCCGCTTCTGTGTCTCGGTGCGTGAGCAAAAGTAAATAGTTTCCGAGGAAATGGGTGTACTGACGAGGTTCTTCCACGTCGCTGCCACTTCACTAATCTTCGAAACCAGTTTTCTCCTCGTGGGGTTGGATATGCTTCGGCCAAAATCACCCACGAGTATGTGCTCGATGTTTGGATTGGCGAGCAGCGCATACAAGTCGGTCGGCCGGTCAGCGCCCAAAACCGCGAGCGTCAACAGGAGCTCCCGTATGTTGAACATGGTCGCGATGTCCTTCGCGCCGAGGTAGGCCGCATACGTGTTTTCGATCCTGAACCTGCGCACGTACGCGCCGAACTGCGGGTTGCGGGTGAGCGCAGCGCTCAGCGCGTGTGCCTGCGCCGTCGAGCGAATGACGACGGTTTCGTATAGACACGGGGTGGCCACGCGCATCCAGCGCTTGCACACCAGGAGAACGTCGGACGCGGAGCTATCGACTCGGCTGAACGGCGAGATGTCGTCCGTGTTGCAGAACAAGTCATCGGTGACCGACAGCGGTGGCGCCAGGATCTCCTTGAGGATCTCGTCAGCGAGCTTGTGCGTCATGCGAGTAATGAGGAATAGGAGGAAGAGAGAGATGCGTGGACGGAGAATGAACTCGTGTTGATTGTGGCGTGTCGCTGCGGGCGGTGCACGCATTTGAATATCCCGCATCACTACCGTGTTTGTGCTTGTAGCGGCAATCTGTCGCCGGAGACTTGCTTGCTCAAACATAGGTAATGATTGGAAGTTCTCCGGGACACGAGATTGAAGACCACTATGGCATTGCGGAGGTACGCTAAAGCCGGGTGTCGATGAAACGAGCAACGCGGTCCCGTTGATTTAGGCGTTCGATTCAGAAAAAAAAATGATGAACAAGTTGATAAATTTGCGAACCAACGCGGCGTACGCGTCAATGACGACCCCATAGAAGAACGTGCCCAGACGATCATTCATCCTTGACGCAACGTCTATAAAGGAGCTCGACAGCGTGAATTACAGCAAAATAGAATGAGAGCAAAAGAAACAATTGAAAGCGTCGAGGGAATATAGTATACACGTCTAGGTTTCACGCCTGCATTAGTGCACGCACAACTCTATTTTGTCGTCCTATAGAGGACGAGGCCGGCGAGCGCGATCGAGTAGCCGAGTATCTGGAGAGGCGCAATAGGGGTGCCGAAGATGAGAACGGAGCTGGTGACGAGGATAATGTCTTTGAGGACACCGGCCAGGGTCAGGATGAGACCGCTACCGACGCCGATGAGAAACACCGCCGCAACGTTGAGGCCGAACGCGACGAGCGCATTGCTGAGGAGGATGAGCGGCCACCAGGCGAGGTCGGGCAGCGCGTAGAACGGCGCGAGACCTTCCCAGGCGAACATGGCGACGAGGTTGATCAACGCGCAGACGGGCGCGAAGAAGTGCAGCGAGACGAGCGGGTCCATCTTGACGCCGTGCAGCAGGAACTCGATCATGACGAGCCGCGACGCCTCGAAACATACGGCGAGCGCTTGGATGATAAACCCGAGCATCTCGAACCGCCTCTCGCCTACCGAAGTCATTGCGACGCCGACCGAGATCATCATCACTATCCCAAAAAGTTTGCGGTTGGGTTCGGCCGTGCGTGCGCCCCATGAGATGAGCAGAACTGCGACTGCGTTGAATGCCTGAAAATGGACATTAGCAGTTAGAATTGGGATAGGACTTGCGTTTGGCTGACCTTGAGCATTTGGATGAAAGCAACAGAGAGATGGAGGTAGGCCATGTTGGAGAGAATAAGGCTCGCGCTCATGAGCACGCCAATGGGCAGGATGCTCCGTAGAAACATGTCGCGCGTCATGTTGATATCGCGCACGCCATCGAGTAAGTTTGTCGTGCGTTGCAGCACGCGCGTGCCCAGTGCCGAGAAGGTAAGGTGCCAGGTCACCAAGAACACTGGGTACTTGAACCCAAGCGTCGTGAAGATATAGTTGTTGTATAGGATGACACTTGCGCTCAGCGACATCCAGATCGGAATAATGACGAACGCCGACAGTGCAGGCTTCTTTGCTGCGGGGGCTGCGGAGTCGAGGACCTGCATGCCGCCGCCCCCACGCTGGCACTCGCGGACCCATTGGCGGCGCCATTTTGCCCAGACGCTTCGTTTTGTTCAATGAGCGGAATGGAGGCTTCGAGGTCCTTTTCGTCATCGCGCGGCGACATTGTGACGAGCTGTAAAAAATGGTGGGTGGTGAACGCGATAGAGGAAGAGCCGCTGGGCCAAGGACCGGCGCAGTCTGCGCTGCCGATCCACGAGCGGCTATTCGCCGGTGTCTAAATGAACCCATCAGTTGAAAAATACGTAGCACGGGTAGCGAGCAGTGTAAATATATTCAGCTTGGCTCTTCTACTTGGTATTCGAGCTCTGGTGCTGGTAAAACCACAGCAGCACAGGGCGGTGTGCTGAAACGCCGAGCGGCCGCTGACCGGTATCAAAATGAACCCTCAGTTGAAAGCCCATACATACTTTGGTCTGATGAGCGAGTCAGGTACATACGTCTCAGAGTCTTGAGTCTCGGGTCCATTGTCGAAGAGGTCGTTTTTCTGTCGCAAGCTCTTGGTCAGGGCTCGGTTCTGCGGCCTCGACCACCTTTTTGACCAAGCAACCCCTCTATGAGAAATACGCATTCTTTTTAATGTTGGCCACTTGAAACTTTATTGACATGTATACCAACCGGCATTCTAGCCAGGATGTAGCGGCAACATTGAAGTTTAAGTCGCGAAATATCCCACACGTAAGGTAGCCGTGCTGAAATATTTTGAAGCGTGCTCACTCCGGCGACTCAACCAGTGGTCCTACTTGAAGACTTCGCAAATCTTCAGCCGGCGGGTATCGACCTCACAAGTCAGAGCGTTTCATGCATTGTACTAGATAGAAGATCGAAGGCTCTACAACCCTCCCAGTGCTGCGTGTCCGTCATCATGTTTCATGTACGAGGATCCGGTGTGCGATTGCTCTCACGGTTTTTGTGAATGCAGTGTTGGCAAGCTGATAGCTTATGCATTGAGGATTCAAGATTGCACGCTGACTTGTGTGACTGGCCAGCTTCAAGACTATCTTCGCGCCTGCAAAGGCATATATGCGAAGAACGTGGCCAAATATAATTCAACGGCTAGTAACAAACAGCACCAAGGGCTGGCAAAGAAGAAGCTACTGGTTGAGAAGATGCTACTGGTTGAGAAGATGCTCAATGATCGCTAGAGGGTCATTGGGATCGTGACCGAAGTGCGATTCATCATCATCTTCTTCTCCTCTAGCTGCGTAGAGCTTGCTGGTAATGGGCCACACAGCTGCTTGGAAGTGAGCCTGACGCTCCTCCAGCTCGTCGTGCTCCGCGTTCGAACTCTTCCCGCTCCAGCCACTCCTCCGCCTCCTTGATCTCGGCTTTGAGAGTAGCTTTGTCGCGGTCTCCGAGCTACAGGTAGTTCAGTCGCATGTTTTGGTCGACTCGGAGAGCAACTCCGCGTACCTTGCCACCAAGTCCAGTTGCATCAGCAACTTGGGTCTTGAGCACACCGACTGATTGGCTGAACGCGTTAAGGGCTTCAACTCGGAGACGCTGTGCGTTATCCTGATCGGCGAACTCCTCAGCTTCACGAATCATGCGGTCGATTTCTTCTTGGCTAAGACGGCCGTTCTCATTGCGAATTGTGACCGACTTCTCGTTACCGCTAAATGTCTTCGTCAGCAGGTGCGCTTAGCATCGATGGACCATGTACTCACGTCCCCTTGTCAGCGGCGGTCGCACTGACAATACCATTCGAGTCGATAGTCAAAGTGACCTCGATTTGCGGAACACCGCGAGGCGCGGGCGGGATGCCGCCCAGCTCGAAGTTGCCCAAGAGCATATTATCAGCAGTCATCCCACGCTCGCCTTCAAACACGCGGATGTTGACCGCTGCTTGGTTTTTTGTCGCCGTCTTAAAGATTTGCGTCTTCTTCGTCGGGATCTTCTCGTTACGTGGGATGATCTTGGTGAACATCCCACCGACAGTCTCGATGCCGAGTGTGAGCGCCGTAGTATCGAGGATACCGATATCTTTGGCAAAGGAATCGCCGTTGAGAATTGCGCCTTGAAATGCAGCGCCGTAAGCGACTGCTTCGTCCGGGTTGACGCGGCTCTTTGCCGAAGAAGTCGTGAAAAAGCTGCTGCACCTTTGGGATCCGAGTCGATCCTCCAACTAAGACGATCTGAGATTAAGGTACCCGTCAATGACAGTGTCACAAACACCATTTATAGAGCGTACGTCTGTGATCTCAGACTTGTCGAGTCCGGCATCTTTCAGCACCTGCTTGACAGGGGCCATGGTGCGACAGAACAGGTCGGCATTGAGCGACTCAAAGGTCGCACGTGTTAAAGTTTCGCTGAGATCCTGTCCACGATAGAACGAGTCGATCTCAAGGCGAGCGGTGAGCTGCGAAGAGAGAACGCGCTTGGCCGTCTCGACGGCACGACGGAGCTTGCTCATCGCCTTAGGATCCTGGCGTACTTCCGAGGCAGTAAGATTGGCCCTATTCGAGTGCTGCTTGAGGTTATGTTTGATAACACGCGCGTCGAAATCTTCTCCGCCGAGAGGTGTATCGCTGGACGTTGCAAGAACTTCGAAAGCTCCGTCCTCGATGCTCAAAAGCGAGACGTCAAAGGTACCACCACCTGAATCGTAAATGACGACGCGACGTTCGCTAGACGGGTCAGACTGTGGAGATCCTGTGCCTGCGCCAAGTCCATATGCAAGAGCCACGGCAGTCGGTTCAATTATGATGCGAACAACAGGGAGGCCGGCGATGGTGCCGGCGTCCGTTGTCGCCTGACGCTGGGCATCGTTGAATCTACATCAAACTTTGAGCGAACCCAGCAGAAATGAGAGAAATATTCTCACAAGCTGGAACGGTAATGACGGCGCGAGAGACTTGGCGGCCAAGGAATGCGTTCTGCCGTTTCCTTCATCTTGGTCAAGATCATTGCGCTGATATCCTCGGGACCCTAGATTGTTCAGTTAGAGGCTCAAGAAAGATGAGAACAGGGCTCAACGTACAAATTTCGCTAGGAGACGATTGATGAGCGCGGCGTCGTCAACATATACTTGCCGATTTCGACGCCGAAACCTCGAAGACCGACAATGAGAATGTCGGGAACGGCCATGCTCTTCATTGTTGGGGCGGTTCAGCTGATCGTAGACCATGACCCGTGTGGCGTAGACGCGCCTTCGTGGCCAAGGACGTAGCTAGGCGGCTGTCAGTGGCGAAATCCGAGTGGGGCTGGGTACCCACAGCTGTTGGGAGTAGAAGAGTCCTCGTCGAGCTTGGGCTCACCAGCGTGCATATCGGAAGCCATGTTGTGGACGATTGGAGCGAGTAGCAGAAGTCAAGGGTGAGCGTGAGTATTAGGTGTCCGCCACCGGCGATTCCACCCGGTCGATCGCCGCAATCCTGCCGTCAGCCAGACCGGCCGCGGACCAAGAGTATATGCGACAGCGGCAATCGCTGCTGAGGCCAACAATTGGCAACAGTGCACATTCCAGCAGCTCTCGCCTAAGACGCGCTCTGACGCACCCGACGTCTTCCAGGCCTGATGACTACCGTTATGACAACGACTTAAGGCTCACTTATGAAGGAGATCGAGGAGTTCATTTCGTAACTTGTGTCATGGAGTCGGCGAGGTAACCGGGCATCTGATGGGTAAATTTAAATTACACGCAGACCCTTCGTTCCTTGCCTTCACCCGGCAAACAAGCCAGCATGCTTCATCTTTACAGCTTTGTGTTCCACAAAACATCACTCTCATGGTTGGTTGAAAAGCATACATAATGTTACAGATTGTCACAGACTTCAGAGCTTGACGTGAACTTCCGAATCAGTCACCTCAGCTTCCTGGCCAACGTCCACCCTTCCCAGCCGGCCCGATCTCCCAAGTTTTTTCCCGTCGTCACGAGCAACTGGGATTCCAACAGTGCTGCGACGATGATAGTCACGGCCTGTGGCGCCCACTTCTGCCCTGGGCAGCGGAGGGGGTTGGACCCGAACGCGAGCAGATCCCTCACGTCCACCTTGCGCGCTGGGTCGAATTCGTTCGCCGTTGGTCCAAAGTCACAGCGCGACCGCTGCGCGCGCTCAATGTCGGCCTTGATGACGGCGTGCGTTGGCTGGCAGCAGTTCGGGTCAGTGATGAACGTCACCCTCGAGGCCGACAGGTCTGCCTTACGGGCAAAGTACTCGCGCACGGGATACCCTCGCGTTATGCGGCGCGTAGGCGGGTAGATGCGCAGTACCTCGGTTACGAAGGAGAGCGGCCGCACATCGCCTGCGGGAGTGTTGGTCACGCCGTCAAAAATCTCTTTGTCGACCTGCTCGGCTTTCATCAACGGTACAAACGCAGACGCGCAATTATCTTTGTTGATGGCTAAGAGCGCATAGGCAACCGCAACGACTCGCCACAACGTCTCAAACGACGGGACGACAAACTCCAAAGGGTTCTCATCCAACTCGATGGTCCAGTCAGGGTGGTCGCGAGGTACGACAAGTACATCCGCCTCGCGACTCTGGATCCAGCTCGCGAGGGTGCCGTGCGAGCACTTCGCGCTGCGGCTCGAGCGACTCCTTTGAGCCCTGCCACAGGTCGGTGATGTCGTTTGCGACACGCACGAGATCGTCGTACGCCATCGCCTGTGGTGATGTACCGAACGAGAACGTGAGGATCGTCGCGAGCGTCACGGCCTGGACATACTCGGCGAATGGTGCAGCGGAGCCCGGCGCGTACCTCGCCACAGCACTGCGTGCGACGCAGCGCAGTTCCGTCCAGCGCGGCGCCAGGAGCGTCTTCGCGCACGTGACAAACTGGCGGTGTACGGCAGAGTCGTCTGTGACGAACGCGCTACGTGCGAACCCAAAGACGTGCATTAGGCGGACGTTGGTCGCCGCGCGCGCGGCGAGTAGCGCGGGGAGGTTGCGTGCGAGGTAGGCGGGTGTGATATTGGCTCGTTCAGATGCAATCGTGGGGCCGTTGTCGACGGAGCGCATGCGCACGTTGTACCACACAGCCGTACTGAAACCGGCAACGATGAACGCGAGCAGGATCAGTGGATGAGACAGAAACAGCGACATGTAGAGAGACAGCTTACTAGGAGCCAGCGTGTCCGCCATTTATACGTGCCACACGCCGCACAAGCGGCGGTCGGACCTCAGTTGCTTTTGCAGCCCGGTTGTCCGCGTTGTCTACGATTCTGCATGAATACGAGGACGAAGGGAGCAAAAATGGCTCATATTCCGGTCAATAAGGATGTCTGGCATCCTGCGATGTGGCACAGAGCTCGATGTCTCCCGGATATCCGCTGCCGTCAGTTTTACAGATACCGGTCCCCATTATTCACACTAAATAATCGTAAAATTTACACTGCCGTTGGAGGCAATCACACTAGGTTACAGACTGTACCAGAAGCGCGCAGCTGTACCACTGGAAGTATCATAGAACATTGCAAATTTTCAATGGGAAACATTTCTCGTCGATATTTACTTAGAATCATTTCGATCCGAATACTTTCGTGAAGAGCAACAAATGTTTTCGCTGCGAAACATTTCCCTGCATTTGACTTGGAATAATTTTTACTCGGGACAAACTTTTGCTAATTACCGTTGGAGAGCCACGCATATATTGTCCCTGGACAACTTGTAGACATTTCACGGGGCATCGCCAACTTTCAGCCACGAGGGAAGCGAAGCTTTTCGCCTTGTCCAGCGCAAATTTTCCGCACGGACAGCAAAATGATTCACCGTCTGCTGTGAAAACTCCAACAATGCAGAGCCAAGGCATTTTATGCTAATAAAAACCGGGAGATCAACCCAGTCACTTCGTGATATGACGCGTGCAGCGGGACGCTACATCGCACCGCTCAGGCGGCCGGTACAATTCGCACCACTTCCGTGGACACCAAAAAGTTATATTATAATTCAGGGTAGTAAACTATGAAGCAGAATCGAAGGAGATTATCTGCGTCTTAATGTGAGTGTGGGAAAACTATTCTCGAAACTGCACGCACATTTGGTCGAACATGGGTCAGGCGACGTCTCTCAATCCGTGAGGCGACAACAGACTTGTGCGTGACGCGGTTATCGGAATGAGAGTGCATTGATATTGAGCGACGAAGGTCGAATTGCTTGGGTGCGCGTGGCGGTAAAACTCGTGCATTGTCCAGGTCGGTGCGAATTGTCGCAGGCCGAATCAAGGCGAGGCGCCGTCTCTCCATGCGCGAAACATTGAGCCGTGAGGATGACTGACTAGATAGATGCTGGGATACGCTGTGATGCCCAGATCGTGACGCAGCGGAGGTTGTTGTTTCGCAGATACCCTGTCGGACTGGCGGCAATGTATGGCTGGATCGAGTTCTTGACAGCTTAGCCTGCCGTGCGTTGCTTCGCTCCCAGTTCCAAAGGCAGATGAAAGTCATGATGTAAATGATAGCGTGGCGTTGGGACATGTAGCTGACAGAGCGCCGTATCTTGCGGAGGCCAGAATTACCGCACTCCGCAGCACTTGAGTTGATAGCTCGAAGTTTTGGGTCGTGCATCTGATAGTAGTTCAGCATGCACGCGTTAGTGCATCTAGTGTGACCCTTCGCATGGAAGCCGTCGATCAAGAAGATCGTATTCTGGAACAGCTCGGGCTCGCGCGCCATGCAGTACGGTGCAAGAGCACATGCAAAGTCGTAGATGACGTACCTCGGCGGGACCGCCCAATAGCAGTAGAGTGCCGAGAATACGTCATTACGACCCTCGCCTTTTGGGATGCAATGGAAGCCGAGGCACACTAAGTGCGGACACCAAGCTGCCATGATCCCACCCGTCTGCCCGTGCTTGCCATACATTTCGTAGAACTTCGAGCACCCAATACCGGCGGCATTAAACTCGTCGGTGACCACGGATCGATCCACCGAGTTGTCGCCCGGAAGATTGGCATACGAGGGTCTTGACCGAATGCGGGGCCGACCCCAACATGAGCCGGTCTGGAACAATCAACATTTAGCGGCTGGTGTGAGGATATACACGAACCTCCAGTGGATCTTCTACGCTCTGAAGTGGTGCCCGCGCAGTAGGATTCTGCGTTATCATGAGCATTGGTACTGCGTCGCGTGAGCGACAACCTACCTCAACAGTGCAGTGACGTGAGGACGGCACATTGGTGGGCTTAGATCGCTGTCTGAAGTTAGTCCAAGTACCTCCGGGACCTTTGGGACTTGCGCACCTTGGCGCCACTTGAAGCACCTTGGCGCGTAGTGGATTGCGCGGCACTCGCAAGCTGCATACCAGATGTAAGCAATGAAATGTGCGGCTAGATAGTGTTTGTCCGTACCTGTGTATTTCCATTACGTGCAGATGGGTCCCTGAGACCACAGGTGGAGGCACCGCCGGCCTGATGACAATTAGCGACGTCGAGTTTCAATCATTTACTCACCAAGACAACCGCTGGATCAACTCCTATGCGAGCAGCTGCTGCCTCGGCGGAGTGCTTGGGAAGCTTTGAAAGTACCGAAGCGGAGCGACGCATGAGCCAAGCAGCGATTTTCTTCGTTTCCTGTGAGTATGTACCAAGCGACTGGAACTCGAGGCGCGAGATGACACCCAGTGCGGGAACCGAGACGAGCAGAGCAGCAGCAGCGTTAGGGTCGTCTTCAAGAAGCCAGTGAACTGCGGTAAACGCTGAAGGATGGAGGAACTGAAGTACAGATTCGTGTGCAAAGACCTTGGAGAGCTTGTTAGCACACTGTACGAACAAAGTACGCGCGGCAACGGAGACTAACCTGAGCCAAAAACTCGAGATAGGGCTGACGAGTCTCTTCCATTGCGATATCATGAGGTGCGACAACAACTGTTCGGAACATTGAGGCGATCTCGGTACAAACGCACTGCTCCAGTGCCTTGGCAATATCTCCCAAACTGGCCCACATTGCCGCATCTTCCGCGTCCCGTTTCGAAATTCGTGCTCTTTGCTGCTGCTTAGCACGTTCCGGCTGTTGATCACCGTCCGCTGGATCATCGACGATGTCTTCGACATGAAGGCCAGGTAGTCTCGAATGACCGGCGACTGTAAGCGACTGTCGCCAACGAACTGCCATTCGCGCTCGCTTGCCCACGCCGTCGGTGACCGCAGCTGTTTCGCGCGCTGGCTTGACAGCGCCGAGCTTGGCAACAGAATCGGGCATGATTGTTGTGGGAGGTCGCAAGAGTGAAGTTTTCATGTCCGCGTCGAAACCGCCTGTTTGTCCGTCGAAGATTACGCACTCGGGTTCATCTCCGCAGATGTCGCAGTGCATCGAGTTGACTTGCTCGATGAGCCGTGCGCGCGAAAACCAGGCAGCTCGGAAAAGGTCATCGCTGACGAACTGAATTGGCGAACAGCAATCAACGTAGCGATTTTGTATGAGCTGGGTGTACGCGTGAAAAGGTGCCTCCATCCTGGCTATGGCGGTCGAATACTCGTTCAGAACGACGTGCAGAAACATTTTTGTGTTGTTATAATTGAAAATACCGAAACCGCCGAGATCAGGGCCTGCGAACATGTTGCGTTCGCGCGGGCAGCGGCTACACGGCTTGACGCACACGAGGTGTTTGCTAGCAGAGGTCGGGCCGTACACCACGCAGGATAGCTTGGTCACAGGCGCAGTGTCAAGAGCCGGCGCACCACATCTGCAACGTGAATGTGGGCCGAGTTGAAAGGTTGGCGGAAGAGTGCGAGGGTCGGTTGAGAGCCGGACGTGCGACGTTTGGGGCTGTGACCAGCGTGGGGGAGGAACCGGACGATACGAAATGCTTCGCTCATCTTGCAGGTCCCGAAGACTGTTTCTATCCGCTACAAAGTATCATTTGCTGATCAGCCGATGCAAGAGTAGTTGGTGATTCGAGAACTCACCCCGTTGGCGAAGCTCAGCAATATGCTCCTGCAGGAGCTGACGAGTCTCCACTATTGATTCCTCGTGGGCTTCATCTTCCTGTCCAAGCAGAAGCTCGTGATCGCCTAGTTTGCGCGCTGCTTCTATGTGGATGCAGCACGACATATCGCGACATTTCTTGCACGCCCAGACCCCAGCATTAGAGTAAAATCCATTGAACGAAACGATGGTCGGATAGAATGCAGGTGACATAACGCAGAACATGATCAAAGCCGGCTCGGTACTAGTCGATGGCGTCCAGCGGAAAGCCACAGCCGAGGGATTATCTGGTGATGTTAGCATGTGGTTAGATTGGGAGCAAAAAGAGGGGCGTACCATACGCCGAGACGGGTTGCTGGGAGGGGAGCTCGCCATTGGCGAGGATGAGCTCGTGCAAGCATGGTAGGCTGTAGAATGACTTGTCGGGGCACCATTTGCAGCACGAGAACGATGTGGTGCCCGTTGATTTGTCAAAAACACCCTGCTGAATGACCCATGCATCAACGCCGCGACCCTTCTCAAGAGTAACAGGGTCGTACACCTCGGCGACGTAGGTCCGAGGGTCGATTGCGTAGACGAATGTAGAGCTCTCGCGTAGGGCTTGCCGGTAGAGATCGAGACACTCGGCTGGGTTTATTGAGGATCTTTTAGCACGAAAGCGACCGGCCCATGAAACGGAAGAGCTCTTGAGATGAGCTTTCTTGAACAAGTCGTTAATGCTGACGGCAGACGGGACGACCGGAGTTGCAGGTTGAGCAGCAGTGACGCGTTGTTCGCGCGATGCTGCGGCACGACCACGGCGGATTTGAGGTGCTGGATACGTAATGCCTGGGTCGGGGTTCATGCTTGGTTGACGAGTCGAGAAGCGGAGGGGAAGGATAGGGAGGTGGAAATATGAGGTCCGAAACCGAGTCAAGTGATGGGCGACATGGTGATCTCCATAAAACACGCTAGGAAGGAGGGAAAGCGCCGATTTCCTCGGAACCAGCCGTTAAGATATGACGCTGACAAGGTTGGTATGACCGGCTAGTTATTTGTGGATGACTTGAGATGGCTGACTGGTGTTACGGCAGACCGTTTCGGTGCGTCGATCAGTACAATAGGACTCTGTTGAGGTCACGGAGCTGACGTGGCTTGCGTACAGCGAATGAATTGGGCCTGTTCACTGTGGATGCCACTCAGTGAGTTTCCATCCGCCTGACACATCGCCGCGCGACGGCTGAGGTATTGATCTAGTGCTCCCGGAAGAGCCCGGCTCATTCGATCACGGAACATATTGCTTTGGTAATATGGATCCGCCGTGCAATCACCGGCAGGCGCCGTCACAATATGGCCACTCCGCCGAAACTTAGTTAAGAATGACTGCAGCTACAGATATATATCAGCTATCATTATCAGCTGGAATGACTCGAGCTGAGTATAAGCGAGATAACAGTGGCCGGTTCTCGGAGATCATATCCTCATCTCTTGACCCGCGGGATACATCCTGGCAATGATAACAAATGTTGGTTCCTAGATGCTGAACAGATTCAACACCGTTGGGGTCACGAGCCACTGTCAGAAATTAGGAAATTTGCCCGCATAGACCACAGACTGCGTGTGCGACATAAGCCAAACCGTGACGCTGCTACGCCGATCCTAGATATTTCGCTTGGCGAGGTGTGATTTCTGTATCCACCACTGGTGATCAAGGCTCCCAGCCGCTGAGAAAGGTAAACATCAGTCTATGATGTGATAATAAATTGTGTCATATTAAGTGAAAGGTGCGGCGTTCAAGTTCTGAGTGTGAGAATGCATGTTAGTCTCGCGAACCCACGGAGCTCTGTCAGACACAGCATTCGGGCAGTCTAAGCAGGCCAGCTGGGTTGCTTGCATTATGCTGTATCTATGGAAACGTAACCTTCCTACCTAGGGGGTGTAATGTGGCAGCAGTGAAAGGCATACCTGTGCAGGCACTGTCGTCTTTCCGCCGTGTCTTGCTGCTTGGGTCGACATTATCTTTGGTTTTATCAATACACACACTAGTGAGAGAGAGATTGCTCGTTGTAATTGAGTGCCGGATATCTTCACTCAGTTCCTGCCAGTCTTCGGTCTTCCGATGGTCGATGGATCCCAGCGCCACTACGACGAGTTCAACAGCGGTGGCAGAAGACGTTAGGAACTGATAAACGGGCCACAACGCAGCGAAATTGACAGATAAAAAACCTGAATAGTTGTCCAATATTCATTAAAACCTGCTATATGATGTAGAAAGTCGTATTGAGCGCGCGGGTGGTTCGGGGCGACGTAACGATGGTCACTTATGACGGACCGAGCCGGTTTCCTAGAACAACGTTTGCGCCTGCAACTAAGTATAATTGAGTGCCCCAGAGGGCTGTTAGTGTCTTTCTATATGCACACGCTCAGTCTGTCAGCGATCTTCCCTTGGTTTAACGGGACGCTGGACAACGGTCCTGCCAAGCGACCTCCTATCATTGTATCTGCACCAGAGATATTGATTTGGAACTGTACAAACACAGGTATGCATTTAAATTGTTTGATAGTCATTCGGAGCAGCCTACTCACAGTAGTGATGCGACTGACCTGTTAGGATGCATTGGCACGACCTCGCTGTGATGAACCCAAAACGCATTCAACGCACACAGAAACAACCCGATTCGAACGCGTGCAAGCCCAGTAGGATATGACTGATACTATACAAGCCCCTTCGCTTTTCATCGGATTATCCATAGTGAAATTCCTTGACTACATACGCAGACCTTGCACAACCTGCAGCGAGGCCGATCTATCTAAATTTGATGTTTCATAATCTCATGGAAGCCTCGCGCAACGTCTCGCATTCAGTTTTGTTTCTTTGTCCATCATCGTCTACTCCACAATGCTTGTTGGTGCTCAGCGGCGCGACCTGACTCGTTGTTGTATCAAAAGTCGCAATATATTGTCTACTTGTTGACAGATTTGGATGCAGTCTACGAGCTACGGACTCTCTTGGGGTCTTTCTCCAACTTGCGCTGCAGGCGTTGGTTCTCGTTCTGAGTATTCTCGAGCTGCTTGATCAACGCCGCCGCGCGACTCTCAGACGCTTTCACTTCTGCGCGCATGTTCAGTAGCTTGTCTTGCCATTCTTCTTCGCGACGAGTGCGCTCCATTACTGCCTGAGCACGATGCGGGTTTAAATGATCGAATATCATCTTGCGAACTTGCTCGGGCATTGCTGGTGCATCGGCGAGAACTGCGGGAGAACACCACTGCCTGAGCTCACCGGCTCCAGTCTTGGGTATGGCAAATGTCATGACCCAGATCTCATCGTTCTCAGCTGCGGCGAGCGCATCTCCCTTACGGAGCTGATCAGACATGGCTCGAACTTTAGTGACCTTAATAAATTGACCCACCTTTTGTGCAATCGCATTGAAGCGCTCGTGTCGATGTTTCTTGATGTGGGCGTAAGTGTGACTGCTCCTCTCGCGTGCGCTTGTCGTATATAGCGCTAAAACATAGTTCAGGGCCAATCCCACTCGCATGCATGAAGAGACGCACTCATCTCTACCGCCCCGTTTGGCGTGGCCTTGACGCCTCCCAGAAGTGGCTCGCGGTAGGTGCGAACGTGATAGCGACTTTTAAGCTCTTCATCCGCAATCAGGAAATTGTCTATGAATGGTTTTCTTGGCTCCTGCAGCGCTTGCATTCCAGCGGCTAGCTGTGAGACTTGGGCCTGCGATAGCACACGGCCCTTAGCGAGTTCAGCGGCGAGCTTACGGACTTCTGCCGCAGTGACGACCTTTGGTGGAGACGCAGAAGGAACACTTGTTGAAGCGGGGCTTGTTCTGCGCGTATCGTCCTGCACATCGCAAGAAACAGGAAGAGCATCAGCCTCGAACTCAGTATTGGGTGGCGATGACGCGGGAAAGTCGTCATCTGGGACTGGGCTCGTTGCCTCTGCGTCACAGAGCTTCAAGTGCGCGTCCTTGGGGGAGACTGTGAGACTGTCGGGGACGGGCTATGCAGTGTTGTATCAGAATCCAGAAGGTTAACCAAGACGAGTTATACTTACTTGCGAGATCTTGCTCATACCAGTATCCGCCGTGTTTGCAAGATCGACGTCCATTCTAAGATCACCGATGGCCTGCTCAAAGGGTCGTATCTCGAAGTCGACCTCCATCGCGCTAAGATCCGGGTCTATCAACGTTGGGCTGTTACGAGAAAGTGGCTGTGAAGAAGATTGTAAGTAGGTATGACAAATCAATTGCTTCGACTCACGTCAACGACCCGAGGAGTAAGTCCGAGCGAGCCAATGTCTTGGCACGTGGCGGAGTCGATGGGTGACTGGGACGAGGGACTTGATGGGTGTTGGTCGCCATGTTCCGGAGCAAAGTCGCTAAGATGGCTACCTGTGCCAGCAATGTGAGCGTGCAATGTCTTGAGATGGTGAGCTTCGACTGCTGCTTGCTGGATAATCTTGTCCGCTCCTACAGACACAGCAGCTTCATACTCGGCCAGCTGACATATGGTTACTCAGAACAAAGGAATTCGAGAATATTGAGACATACACTACATTTCTGTCCATGACCCCGCATGGGCTGACCACAAAGAGAGCAATGCGGCTTGCGCCGGTTGCTGTCGGGTAAGGCAGGGACGGTATGGGCATCCTGACGTAAGCGCCCACTTCGCAGAGCTGGTTCTGGCTGTCCGCGGGCGCTGCTTCGACGTGTGACTTTAGAGGCGGCCTGCTGAGCGTTGCTGGCAATTGTCGCTCTCGTCGAGACGGCCTTTCTCGAAAGTAGTTTTGCCGCTGTTTCAGTCGCAAGTCAATACAAAGTATCAGTTACAGAAACCAAAGGTACAAACTCTTTGGCTTCGGTCGAGTCATTGCGTGAGTACAGAAGAAGTCACGAGTGATTGTTGCAGGATGGGGGCTTTGGAAACTATTCAGGTTCGGTGTTAAAATATGGTCTGATGCTGGCTGTATGTGTCATGTTCGTTAGGTGATCGCAGACGCGCAGAATCTCGGCTTTTATTCATTTGACCAACGAGGCTAACTCTCGCGAGATCGCCGGCATCAGTAATACAGCGTTAGTGAGCAACGGAGTCAGCGCGGCTTCTACTCGGTTCGAATAGCCTGCGACGGATGTGATTATTCACACACCTCTTTAAAAGAAGGGCATGCGCTTGCTCTGTTGAGATATCAGCACATCAAACCGACATGGTCGCCGTCTCAGATCTGCCTACAATTACCTCTCGACACGACGTGGCAGCTTTTCCGCAATTTGGCCAAGGCATCTTCCGTCCAATCTGCTCCCCTTCAAATCCCGACAATTGGATGAAGGTTACTGAATACCCATCGCTGGATGCGCTGTGCTGTACTTCTTGCGGCGCACGAGGAGATGGCCCGCTCGAATATCACAAGAGCAACGCTGAGAAGTGGGGCTCGACCTTTGTTTGGCTTTACGTGTGTTTGCAATCCACTCTTGTTAAACCTCGACTCATCCCCGATGTAGTGTTTGCGGTGCATGTCCGCCTTCGGCACCATCATCGGAGACATGCTCCGTACCTACAAGTCGTCTCCGAAGGATGGAAGTCCGACTTTCCGCCTTCGGAAATCGCAGCGCCCAGCCGTGGGTCGATCAGTTCCACCTCTGAGCTACCCCGATGCTGTCAGCAGTAGCGGCCCTACGTCTAAGAGCGACACTGCCACGCAGGAGGTTTGCGGCAGTCCTCCTAAGACCCCATCACCGCTAGAGCGAAACTCCGCTGCGCGGCGTTTATCGCGTGGCCCGTTCATGAATGTCACGTTTGGTTCCAGCCCTGATTTCTCGAATTTTGCGCCACGTACGAAATTGAGTCCTAGCCAGAGCGCTTGCGTTGATGAGACTCAAGACAAGCCCAACAAGGCTGGCAAGAGCAGCGGACCCCGCACTTTCGAACTTAGTGTTCAAACTATGGTGCGCGGTTATCGTTGCTACACTTTGGGGTTCTTTTCTCATATCGGTCTCAGGACTGTGAGGTGTTCAATCTCATGATCACGCTGGAGAAGAATACCATCTCATGGGCCGACCTTCCTGAGGTTATTCGCTCGCACGTTCAATCCGGCGTGATTCCCCGTGCACTCGAGATCATAGTGAATCCGGGCGATATCTGGAAGTCATTTGGCTTCTCGGACTCGCGCGGGGTCAGCGCACGCACGGAGACCATTTTTGGTCGGGTAGTTTCCGGAAAACCTTCCCCGCCCCACGATATCATAGTTCTAGCTTCCGACTCAGAATCAGAAGATCCGGAACCACCAACAAAGCGTCGTAAGGCAGCCAAGCCGCTGACTCGCGGCGCAGCTGCGACGGCCGCATCCAAGAAGAAGGCTCGCAAATCTGATCCATAGATAGCTTCTGATCTGTTACAGCCTTTTGCCCAGTTTCACAATTTCACGCCCTATTTTGACGCTAAAAAGCACAAACGGAATGCATTTGAAGTCCAACGCTGGACCTGAAACTCTCGCGATCACGTGACGCTTGATATTCTCGCCCGCTCCCCAGGTGTAAGCTTCTGTTAGAAGCGTGTTGCGCGAGGCTAAGCATAAAGCGACACGCAGGCCACTATTAATGCACGATGGCAATGCGGAGCTCGGTCCTCCAAGGAATTCTTGCCTCCCTTGAGCCCTCATTATGTCCGCTTGCCAGTACGAGCTTTGACGGCTCAGGGTCACATTAGAGGACTTGCCTCGCAGATGCGTGCCACTTATGTCCCGAGCGTCGATCAACACGACCTCCACATTACTAACGCGCTGTCACCGAGGGCCAACTGCAAGCTGTGTGCTTTATCATCGCAACGCTGTGATATTGCTCTCGTAATGTGACATGCGCTGGAGCCGTAGGCCCACGTGTCTTCGAGTCTTGCGACCTCATTTCAGATTGACACGGTGTTGATGCCAGCGAGACAGCCGCACGGCCCATGTGTCTTAAGGTCTAGCGACATCGCTTCAAAGTCACAACGTGATTGTCTGCCGAGGAGATTTCAGGGTCGACAAGAAAACTATTTCAAGAATGATTCTGGATGCGATGCGGTAGACAAAAACGCTTTGCAATGACATAGTCGCGCTGGTAGTTACTAAGCTTCGTGATCATTAGGCGCAGATCAAGTCGTTATCCTTACTCTCCACTTCGTCTACCGCCGGCGCTGAGGAGTTGGGTTGCTCATTTAAATTAGCATCTTTGAAGCAGTACCTGGCAACCAGTAAGCCTCTGATATCAGCGAGTGCGCGCGACAGTAGAAGAATACTCACATTGCGGTGCATTCAGTCGATATGATGTGAATACACACAGACTTGAGCTTTAGGACCCGCATCGCTAGCTGTGCAATGTCACGCTTGTATGGTTCGGAGAGTGTTCCCACAAGCTGTAAAGATGCCGGGAACTCGAAAAAGATCCTACCAATATTCAGCATGCGCTTCTTCTCGGGACGAGAGCCATCGTAGCATTGGTTTTCCGGGAAGCTGAAACACCGTGTTTGGTCAGCATGCAAGTGCAGCAGAAAATGACCGTACCGTCCCATGTAGTCGCAGGCGATGTACCGAATGTCAGCGAACTTCAATCGCATCATTTGTCCAACGAGTTGAACAATCTTATGTACCGCCGCGTCCAACTCTTCCGGGCTGATATCGAGCACAGGGGGTAAGTGGAAGTAGACGAAAAACGCCTGCGGATTGAATACGACGGCTTCCATGATTGAGCAAGAAGACGCGAGCTGTCGTCGAGAACGCAAGAGGCTAGCGGAATACAGATGGACGAGATAGGGAAGCAGGTGCGCCTTTATATGGTAGCTAAACCACACAGATATGGATTGGGCTGCAACTGCTGGAAGCGGTGCAAGCGAGAATGAACGAGAGAGCTTACGTATGGAAGGCGGGGTCGAGAATTCTTTAATCAGCAGCGCCTCACGCATTTACGTTGCTTCGACATGGTGCGACCCAATCGCGATCCTCAGTCTGTGCCAGCCTCTGATGTAATTGGCTGCCTTCGTCGAAACACAGATGGAACTTTTCTGTTGTGATACACAAGTGACTAAGGGAAGCCGAGAATAACTCGAGATACGAGAATGTTGTCTGACTCAGCAGGTTGAGGGAGTGATCAGCGCATATTGCGACGGTGCGCTGAAGAGGCAAGTTAAGATATTTCGAGTCCGAAGCACTATTGGGTATGTAGACTCGGGAGGTAGAGACCTCACCGCAGAAGACAACGATTGGTCCGAGAGAAGCCGTGAAACACAGACGCTGCTGCCTATGCTATCGTGTCGCGTGCAAAACCTAACACCGGTCACATATGCGAAAAAGATGAAGCCGCGTGTGCAATGACATTCGCCTGATGACAAATGATGTCCATCATTTGCCCCTCACAGCAAGTCTCAAACATTGAGATCACAATCCACTATTCCGATCGCCCATCGCCGTGTTGTATCACATAAAACTGCCGGTCGCACAGCAACGCCTGTACGTAAACCACGTGTTGACAGGATTGCTCTTGTTCAAAGCTGCTAGGCACGATTCATTGTTATGCAGATCACTTGGACCTCACTCGACGGCGCAATCTGCACGCAGTACTGCACCACCCAACACGAGACTAGGGTCTCGTTGCGTAAGTGGATGTTATATCGCTAAGGTCGGAAGAAAGCTGTCAAACGCGGCTGCGGCAGGACGTGCGTAATGCAGTTTGCAAGCACGCGGAGTCTCTGGTATCGAATACCGTGAGCCACGCAGCTTGTATTGAGTGTTGTGAGCGAGATCCTGCTGCTGTGACAGCTCGGCAGTATGTCGCCTCAGATGGAGGTGTTGACGCTAATAATGAGCGGTGTGCATCTCGTTCAACTCTGAGTCACGCTAGCAGGTGCAAGAGGGAAATTTGTACTCGCTGTATTTACGCAAGAGACTAGTCGTACTCGTTCAGAGACGCGGGACCTTCGTTCTTGTACGTCAGCCCAAAAGCCAGTCAATCGTTAAATTGGCCAATACAATTGATCTCTAGATGCTTGAGGGAAGCCTGGCTAATTTGATCAAGTCCTTGCTACAGCCAGCGTTATTATAAGTACTCGGATATTCAATCCAACACCACACACTGCTTCTGTTCTTCTCAACGCCGCATGTCTAATGATTCGCTCACCGACCCAATGTCTGAGTTTAGAGAGTTCCTAAACGACTGGGTGTTTGAAGAATGGGCTACTGAGATTGCGGAAGAGCAAGCGCTCGCCGAGTTGCGCGTACTTGAGGAGGTGGGTGTAGTTGCAACTCAAGTCTAGCAAAGGAGTGGCCAGAACTAATGCACGCATGCAGGCTTTTCGTCGCCAACTTCGCCGCAAGGTTACTATTGATGTGCGTTTCATTAATGCTACAAGACGTATCTGATCAATAGACTTAGGTTTGTAGCCATAAAGGCATTCTCGCGCGGCTCATCATGTTAGGAGATATGCCCTTCCATGTGGCTCGGAGTAAGTTCGCTCGATTCTATGACTTCCCTCGCGACATGATCGTGTAAGGCTTAATTACCCAATCGGTCTCTTAACCTGGCTAATCGGATTCAGGTTTACATATAACGACTGTCCCGTCACAGATCAGGACACACCAGACTGTCTTGGCATGGCGAGCTGTAACGAGACTCTATTCCTGTTAGCCCCTTTCATGTATTAGCAATCGATTGCCGAATATGCGCATACACTTCGTTGACCGCATCGAATGTCGCGGCGACAGCGCCGCATCGGTTCATTCACAAGTGGTCGCTGTCGCAATGCTACGTCAACTGTAAACCCTGAGCTCCGCGTACCTCAAGCATTGTTGAGGTACAGTACATGGGATCGCGCACATGTGTGATGACGTGCTAACAACCGCGTGTTGACGGAACGTGGCTTTAAGGCGCACTGCGGCGGCTATCCGCTTGTTGAGGCATGCATTGCGATACTACGTCAGTCAGCGTTCCGGGCACCTCCGAGCTACACTAAAATACATAGGACCGCCAACTGCGTATCGTGCAGCAAACATGCCGTGACGGCAGGGCGGAAGGCAGGGTGAAATGAATGGTGTGGCGGCAGCTATTGGCTTATTGACTTTTGGTCTAGACCTGAACACTGACAGCACAGGATAAAAGCCGCCGCACTAGAGCTTGTAAACATTTCTGTCCAGAGCAAGAGCGATCCCGACGAGCGATGTCTGCCCCGCCGCGTATCCCACGAAAGAATCGAACCGTCCGTTTCAACCTAGGTACTTTTACGAACTGGTTTTGGTATTCGACTTGACAGGTTTTGCAGATAATATCACCAGCGACATGCCATTGCCTCCAGCGACCGCAGCCATTGCGCCTGAAGACACCGCTAAGTCGTCCGCTGCAACGCCGCCGGATGCGTTCCCGTGCGTGATCCCCATCCGCCCAATCAGCGTGATCTTCACCACTTTGGTCAGTGTAATTTTGGCTCCAAGCGCCTGTCGCTGATAGGGTATTGGCATCTAGGAAAGCACCTGTATCCTACACGCATGCACGATGAGGCAAGACACCAGCGAAATCTCTTGGAAAGACTTGCCCCTCGATCTTCGGGATTACATACGCATGAACTTTGCGGGGCTCGAGTGGTTTGTATACTGGTACCCGGGCACTTCTCGCTGGATGCCGTTTAATCCCGGTCCGATCCCCACACACGTAGCAACCCTTTTCCTGCGGGCAGTCTCCTCGATTCACTTTGAGGAGCATATAACCCCGGAAGAAGCACACCTTCGCAACGAACGATACATAAATATTGTGCAGCAACACCTACAGCGTCATGAGGCGGAGGTCGATAATACTGCGGCCGGAACTGAATTAACCGATCCGCGGTGATATGCGCTGTCATTTGCCAATGCGATTGAGGACACATATGTTTGTAGATAGCAGAATAATCACATTTTCACATTACCCTGTGGCCTATTAAACGCACGAAAGCCACTTAGGCGAGAATCTGACGCAGTCCTTCTCTTCTGCATTCGCGTTCGTGCCCGTCTCGTCTCGCCTCCGATGCAGACCGTTCAGCTCATCTTCCTTAACTTGGTAAGTTAATTGGACAATTTAATCTGTTCCCCTGCTCACGCATACTAGCAACAAGAGAAGATGAGGTTCGATGTGCGGTTCACTCCACCGTTTCTCACTTGGCCGCAGCTCTCTTCACACATGCGCATGTATTGTCAGGAGAACTCGGTAAATCTCGAAGTATATGTGCATCCTGCCAACGAGGCGGCGTGCTTCAAGATATTCAGCGTTCTCCCGGTGCCGCCATCACAAAAACACATCACTTTTCGCGCCGTGTGTCTGCCTGCGGAACCGATTGCGCGAGCTCTGGGACGTGCATTCTCTAGCCTTTACGACGGCCAGCCTGTCACTGAAGACGAGAACGAGCAGTTCTCCGGTCATATCCTGTACATCGCCGCACGCACGGCGCTGCTCGCTGCCATGCGGCGTCAGAGTGTGCTCAGTGGCACAAACGTCGCGATGCCTGACGACCCTGAAAGCCTACCAATCATCGCACAGCGTCTGTGGAGCAATCCTCGTCCTAACCCAGGTCCGATGCTTGGGACGACGACCATGCACCGACTTCAACACCGCGACATGCGAGCGCTAGCTGACGCTGCAGTCGAGCGCGCCTTTATCGCAGAACGCATCGAGCATTTCGCAGCGCGCGTTGAGGACCTTCTTGGCTGTTTTGAACCATCGTCATTCATCACTGCATTCAAGCGTCTGGTTGCCTGCTGCGCGTTCGAGGCAAGGGCCGCTGTGAACCGTACACAGCAGCAGCAGGCAGCCTGTGAGGAGCTCGGGAGAGTTCACATGACACTCGTGCAACTTTTGCGCGAACTTGTCGAGCTCGGATCACCTGATTATATGGTACCTTTCTCACATCCGGCCCAGTGATGCTGCCCGAAGCGCCCACGGCCTGGTCCGGGTCTCTGTTGTCACCTCCCTCTCCCGCTAGCCTTTCCGCTGCCCCATATCCTGCCTGGTTATTTGGTCGCCGCCACCCGTCTCAAAACCCGCTGTTTACGTGCCTGTTGATGGACTGTCGATACCGCGCTCGAACGTAAATGCCCAGGATAATATCCTGCACATGGCAGGATTTGGTGCGCCACCATCCCCCCTCTTGTCTTCCTGTTCTCACGCGCCACCACTTCTCCCTGTCTGTACTGTAGGAAGACCGAGTGGCGTATATCTCATTCGCTATTTTCTGCAACCGCGTGGCATTTACATCGCTTCCCGAGGTCATCAGGGCTTACGTATCTTGTCGACCGCTTGGACTCGAAATCTGGAGTTGGTCGGAGTCGTGTTGGCAAACATTTGAGGATATCGATATCCCTAGCGACATCTCGGATATCCGTCTGCGCGCGGTACAGGTGGCTCGCGCCATCAGGCGTGTTGTCCAGTCGGCTGTTGCTGACCTGCACCTTGGGCGCGTCAACTCAACTTTGACATCCCAAGACCCGGAAACACGACTAGCGCATAGTTTGTGGAAGTCCTTAGAGCTGGCCGTTTCGGAGCGAGTACACGCACTCATCAGAGGCACCCGGTCATCTCCAACTCAGGTCGTACGCCTTCCCCCATTCTCGAGCCTCGTTTCTCGCGGCAGCACGGATTATGCGAGTTAAAAAACTCTCCGATGTTGTAGTCATCTTGCGCATGCGTGCATCAACCTGTACCCCGCTGTATCATGGCATTGTCGTAGTTACTTATCAGCTTCCGTAGCCAATCCCAGACTTGTCTTTTGCCGAAGTTACATGCTTGTGTGAACACTCCTTTGGTTTAGAACCTTCTCATCCTCATTCTACTCGTACCGCGAGCTTCTGCGGCGAACTGGCGGATGCAGTAGCTGCGTTGAACTTTATTCGCTGGGCAGTCACAATGTTACTAATCAACTACAAGCGAGGCACCCCAAACTCCGCCAACTTCTCTACATCGACGAACATTTCAAAGCCGTAAGCCTCCCTTACCTTGACCACAAAGTCGTTGAGTTCGGCGCGGGATCGAGCGGAGCGCAACGCGTAGTACAAGTGACTAAACCACCATGCATGGAGAAAGCACATCATCCTCCAGTGGTAACCGTGCTGCAATGCGCTATTTTCCATTCGTACCCACGCCCCAGCGCGACGACGACGGTAGTTAGTATCCGTCTCTGTGCAGTCCTCAACGTGTGTACAGCATGAAAAGCAACTCCAGCACTTACCATTCTGTGCCTGCTTTTTGTTCACCAAATACCACAAGTTGAAGAGTTGGCGATCTGAAAAGGCGTACGGCATGCCATGTGCACTCAAGCCCGATGTACAATCACAAAGGCCAGTCATAACGCAGCCGTTGAAAATCGTATGGACAAGATGCGTGTGCTCGACTGGATTACGAGGACGCCACAGTGGTCCGGAAAACTGCAAAATTGAGCTGGCTGGCTCGACTGCCTGTAGTAAGAAGCTACACACCGGACTTGCTGAACGTATGCCGCTGCCTGAGCTGCTGAGGTTGCTTTCCCGGTTAACAACTGAACCGGTTTCATCACTGTCGCTGTCTGCTGCGCTGGAGAGCTCGCTGCCGCTACTTGGATCTTCGAGGAATCCGGTGTCGCTCTCTGTTTCGTCGGACATGTCGCTGTCACTACTGCGCTCATCGAGATAGCCTAAGTCGCGCAGCTCGGCGTCATCCGGCTCGGGAGCCTGCTTGGAAGTGGGTCAGAAAACATAACCAGCAGTGCTATCAACAGTTACTTGCATGGTTTGCGACCATTGTAGCCGCCATGACCTGAAATGCATTTTGCATCGCCTCTGCTGCCGTGGGCTCTCCAGTGTGCGGCTCCGTCTGGCACAGCTCTTCGACCTCAGCGGCCTCACGCTCGTCCAAAGTTTGTGGCATCGAGAATTTTTTGTCAGGGTACCACTGGGTCCTCGTGCTTTTGAGGTCACGGTATCCTGCAGGTCTGACGTTTCAGATGTGTCATGAAAGGTAATAAACTCAGGTCATTGTGCTTACCACATTGAGGTTCGGCAATTGCTCAGCGATCACCGACAAGGCCGTTCAGTGACCTAAAATTCAATCCTGGCTGAGCAAGCAATAAATGTGCCTACTCGGGTGAAACGTGCGTCGTGCTTCATCCGCTGCGCTCTTGCAACCATCTCAGTTGTTTCCCCTCATTCCTGTTTGCGGCAAAATGTGCAGGTGCGTGGTTATAGTACCTTTCACTACGCCCGGCTCCTACATCACATACTAAACTATGCTCGAGGATAGCTATGCGCGGGTTGACAACCTGGGCGAGTCAAGAGTCACCACGACCACTGATCTTCCATTCGAAACTTGGATCGAGATTTTGCAGTGGGTCGGTCGCATGGACTTTGCTGCGGCATATCAGAATGTTTTGGGCATGAAAAACACCCCCAAGCATGTATCCTGGCCCGCAGTTCATGCTGTTTGCAGGCGGTGGCGTGTTGCTGCCTTGATATGCCCGGAGTTGTGGCGTGTCGTCACTTTGGACATGGACTTTGTCGGGCCAGAGAAGTGCAACTACGTCTGCGCCATGTTGGTGCGAAGCTACGACCTCAGCATCGTAGGATGCTTTCTCAACGTCAGGGTATATTGTTACGCCAGTGCCGACGGTAGATTTGACCTCGCCGTTGTGGACAGCATATGTCAGCGTGCAGCAGCAATTGAGTGGTCGTGGGCGTTTAATCCGCACGTCGCGCTTGCCAACACTCATGGGTACAGGGCGCTGGTCGGCCAACTTGAGGTTCCAGCTGCTTCCCCGATTCCCCTTCACTCGCTTGTGCCCGTCAACTCGCTAGCCAAGTGCGGTCATCACTTGCTGCTCCTCTGCGAGCATATGGAGAGCCTTCACCTTTACCGACACGGTCACTTCAGCTTCCAGCACGACGTACAGGACTTCAGCTATGACCTTCTGCGAGCATGTACAGGAGTTAGCACGCTGCGTTTCTCTTACCCGTCCGCGCTGGAGGACCTTGTAGGACTGCACACGCTTAATCCAGCAGCTGTTACGCTTGGAGGTTTCAACCGTGTGTGGGTCAATGTGGCGCATTCTTGGAGTCAGTGCCTACGAGTACTAGAGCTACCACCTCGCTGGGTCGCACTCGGACTTGAGGCAGCGACCGGGCCAGCGTTTTCCCAACTCATAATACTTCGCGGTGTCACGGCACGGGCGATGCACTTCTTCGGATCTCATTCGCTATTTCCAGTTCTGAAAGAGATCTGGTTTGTCATTCCCGACAAGTTTCATGCTCGAGACAGGACATTCGTGGCAAGATTTTTTGCGGGCGGCATTCCAACTCTACAATCGATCGTCGTCAAACCTGAAACAGGCTGCGAGCTGCTGGCGAGACAGGTAAGCTCTATTCGCTTGTACAGTTTGAATCTGATATGCGTTCAATTTAGGCGGGCACTCTTATCAATGAAATGCTCTCACAAGCGCCGGAAGTGAGACACGTAACACTGAAACTCATGACAGGGCTCGCGTTGGAGTGGACCTTTATGCTTTGGGCGATGAACCTGGTGCCGACAGGAGTTTGCACGCTCAGCCTTGTGCGCTGTACCGTGCCAATCGAGCAATTGTGCCGACTACTAAAATGGAGGTTCATTTTGGACCACAAGGGGTTCCGACGCTTGGAGGTTGTGGACTGTCTACCAATTCCGGCAATAAGCAACGAGGCTGATAGCGGGGAAGCATGGCAGGAAGCGGGGATCAATGGGGGGTTCATGATGCGGTGTAGTGGTTCCCAGCCTCTCAGCGACGCGAAAGCACTGGTTGGAGAGATTTGCGAGCGTTGGCGTGAATAAGTCAGTGCGACAAACTGTATCGCGCGTCATCTGAATAATTTACAATGTGTTTTGATCTGAAATCTCGTTTGTGAGTAATAAATTACCTCCTGACTTTGTTGGTTTGGCAGATGAAGCTAAGTCAGACCGCTTACGCGAGAGGATCAACCGCGTATGCCCACCGCCTAAGCTTGACTCATCGTGCTGCTCGTTCCAATGTTGCTCCCCTGACGTGCGGATTAAGTGGATGGCTTAGCCGACGTACAAAAAGATTTAACGGAGTGTTCACATCGCTTTGCTCCCCACTGTTGTCCCCTTCTCTGCTCACACTGATGGCCGCATCGAACCGTAGTACTCCTCGCCGCAGCACCTTGGCGACACCGCACGGCGCAGAACCTCTTTCCCCCGTCCACCACCACCACCACCACTATGCTACAGGAACTCATGTAATTAATAATTATACCCCGCACGACAGCCCGCGTACCCCAATTCGCAGTGCTGCTACACATGCCCAAGCCGTCCAAGCCACGCGCGACATCAACAATGACTATGAACCAGCGCAACCTACCAACTTACTCACACATCTCCATACGCTCGCTATCCCAATCCACAGCTCTGTCACTCCGCCGGCGAACACCAGTTCTCAGCGTACTCCTGGCTCTTACTTCCCACCTACCCCTTCGGCTACAATGGTGCCCGCTCCACCGTACACGCCCGTCCGGCCATCACATTACACCGACCCACGGATTGTCAATACCCGTCCGATACCTCCACCTCGCATCACCACTATCGACGGCGAGAGCATAATCGACATTATATCTAACGACACCAAGATTCTATCTCTTGGTCGCGCAGTCCTGACTCAGCCGTCGCGGCTCGGTGGTCATCCTGAATCACACCATAGTTGGCTAATTCGGCATCCGGATACTCGTCGCTATCATACAGAGCAGGCTTGGGACAATATCTGCGCTCAGGTTCGTCCTTGTTAAGGCCTTGAGATGCGCGGTTTTCAATTCATTCTAGAGCCTGGCATGCGATCTTTTCACAGATACGGTGACCATGGTCTTTCAAGTACGCCCCACCCTGCCTCCTGGCATCAACACCATCGACCCGAGCTCGTGTACTCTAAAAGTCCTGTCCAATACGACCCGAGCTCACGTCATTGACCCAAGTTATATGAGCAGCCTTACCGAGGTCATTGGCAGCATGCTTCGCCACAGCATTGGCGCTCGACATGCCGCATCATTTGGCTATCGTTGCGGGTTTTCCGATGCGAGACCAATACCGATTGTCAATACTCGGTCTATGTTCGTCATCCCTCAGGCTAACTCACTTGTCCCCTCGTCGCGCAAGGACTGGCAGCAGCAAAAGGGCGGGTCTCCACCTCATTTGACGCGTCTTACATCGGCTCTCAACGACGTTGGGGTACCTACGCCCGCGGCCCAAGCAATCTACCGCATCGTCACCAACAATTCCCCAGGCTTTGCCGCTCCCGAGACTTGGATGGCCGATTTCCGCGGTGTGGTTCCTGTCCTAAACCACTTGCAAGCGGCCATTCTCGTTGTTGCTGCCATCGAGGACTGTGTGGCAGTTGGGTGGCCGTTAGAATGAGCCGAGTTCTCCGCTGCGTTCCTCATGTGCCATGTCTACATTTTGCCAACGTTCCACCCCTCCTGTCCCTTGCTCGATATGCCGTTCGTTAGTCCGACATGTATTTCGTATTCTAGGCCAATGTTGGCAATCTACGTACGACATGACCAAGATGTCAAACGAGTCATGATTTGCGACTCGGCGTGAGCCGACTCGCCCCTTGAACTCGTGCCCATACCTGCGCGCTCTCTCCGTTTAACAGCGCAGCACTCTCGCAGTATGAAGCACCTTCCGTTGGAACAATGGTGCGCGCTCACAGACTTGTCCTGTGTACGGCTGACGTCTTGATATTGGATTTCCCGAGGTGTAAGTTCAGGCTGGTGTGTGCGACCGAACTCAGAGGCTCCCTTTTCCGCAGCCCATTTTGGACTTCACAAGTAATTACGTCACCAAGCGATCGGCATGCAACTGACAAGAATTGGTTTTGTAATGACACAGCTGCTTCATTGGACTTGGCTGATTTAAACCCAGTCATTGCGGCTTGTCCTCTTCGTTACGGGTTCCCTTCTCGATCAAGAGTGAGTCTTTCATTCTTCTTCTTCCTGCACATGCTATCTTCCGGCGTGTTCGCGCTCCCCGAAGTCGAGGCACCCAGCTGCTTCGCGGCCTCTACCAGAGCGACTCGCCGCCATGTGCCTCACGGTTAGCCATGCACTCACAGTGCCAATCGTCGTCTTGCCCTCCTCCGGGCGGGACGGTGATTGGAAGTTCTGCCCTCCTCCGGGCGGGGCATTGTGGTTCAGCTCCGTCATCGTCGTCGCGCTACGCTAAATGGCAGCCATGCCCTCACGGTGCCAATCGTCGTCTTGCCCTCCTCCGGGCGGGACGGCGATTGGAAGTTTTGCCCTCCTCCGGGCGGGGCATTGTGGTTCAGCGCTGTCGTCGTCGCACTACGCTAAACGGCAGCCATTCACTCACAGTGCCGATTGTCGTCCTGCCCTCCTCCGGGCGGGTGATGGTCGGAAGTTCTGCCCTCCTCCGGGCTGGGCGTTGTGTGTCAATGTCGTCGTCGTCGCGCCACGCTTAGTGGCAGCAATGCCCTCACAGTGCCAATCGTCGTCTTGCCCTCCTCCGGGCGGGACGGTGATTGGAAGTTCTGCCCTCTTCCGGGCGGGGCGTTGTGGTTCAGCGTCGTCGCGCCACGCTTAGTGGCAGCAATGCCCTCACAGTGCCAATCGTCGTCTTGCCCTCCTCCGGGCGGGACAGTGATTGGAAGTTCTGCCCTCTTCCGGGCGGGGCGTTGTGGTTCAGCGTCGTCGCGCCACGCTTAGTGGCAGCAATGCCCTCACAGTGCCAATCGTCGTCTTGCCCTCCTCCGGGCGGGACGGTGATTGGAAGTTCTGCCCTCTTCCGGGCGGGGCGTTGTGGTTCAGCGTCGTCGCGCCACGCTTAGTGGCAGCAATGCCCTCACAGTGCCAATCGTCGTCTTGCCCTCCTCCGGGCGGGACGGCCATCGGAAGTTCTGCCCTCCTCCGGGCTGGGTGTTGTGTGTCAATGTCGTCGTTGTCGTGCTACGCCAGGTGGCAGCCACGCCCTCACAGTGCCAATTGTCGTCTTGCCCTCCTCCGGGTGGGACGGCGATTGGAAGTTCTGCCCTCTGCCGGGCGGGGCGTTGTGGTTCAGCGTCGTTGTCTTGTTGCGCTATGTGGCAACCATTCACTCACTGGGCGTCGTGGCGTCGTGTTATTTTGTTGCGCCGAGCGACGGGCACTTCTGTTTGCATGATCACTTTGCGAACCTGACAGATCACGCAGGCCACAGTTACCACTGGTCGTCCCTCATCCTCATCCTCGGTATAAACTTTCTGATTGTGTTCCACCGAGAACCGTCACCATTGTGTATGCTTGAGCCTACTAGAAGGGTCGGAAGTCGTCTCATGATGCGGACAGCTATCACACAGCCTGTCATTGAAGTCGCCGTTCCCCGCGGTGCGTTCATCTCTTTTCTGTTTCGTTACGTATGAACTAACATTTGTTCAAGCAATGCCACCATTCCGCAAAGACGTTCATCGCCGCAAGCAAGACGTAATCTCAATCGCGGCAAAAGTCAGGGAACACTCAGCGTGGACCTGGCTTGTGTGCGCCGCGGCAGGCCATCTCCAATTGTCAGAACAGGCCATCAGTCTGGAATTGTACAACCGCCTGGGTATATCACATGGGCGCACTCTACCACACTTGTGGGAGCTTGCCTTGCTTATCGCCGTGCGGCAACGCCTGGTGGGCGAAGTTGTTTGGGAGCGCGCTAGCCCCGCTGAACGCGCTGCGCGACTCCTTGACCATTATGGCTCACTCACGGACGGCGAAGTGAGGACAGAACGGCTCCTGTTCCTTCACCACGCTGCAGGTCGCTGTCTCCGTGAAAAGTGGACGGGCCCCTATTGCACAGTCTGCGCTCTCGACCCTGTATTCCTAAGTTAGTTTCTCCTCGACAACAGAGATCTGCATTGTTTAACCCCATTTGCCTTGTAACCTGAAGGATCGCGGAATTCATCGCGAAATGCGTATAAAGCGTGTTATGAGACCAACTAAATGGGCAAGCAATTATCAATAGAGTCCGAGGATGTGTCACAATACGCCGACAGGTACGTGCCGAAGCATTGAGATAGGGATTGTCCGCAAATCCGACACGATCCGCATGTGCAGGCTTGTGTCCCGCCTGCTCGTGACATATCGGCTGCGCACCGCTTAAGAGAACGTGGCGGGACGACAAATCAGTCTGGCACAGCGCGAGATCAACATACAGTCCGTCTTGCTTCTTCCCCGCTCCGCTCGCGTCTTCTTCTCTGCCTCTCAGTATTCGAACTGCTCGGTGCGTTAGCTTCCTCCTCATTTCCTAGCCTCCCGCTCACGCTGCACGCAGAACTACTTCTTCATCGCGAAGCAACGAGGTGGAGGTGTTCGCCACAGCACGCAACACTTTATACTCACATCCAGACCCATTGCTTTGCGCAGTTTTAGCGACAGATGCCTCGTAAGAATCTACTGAAATACCGCGTCCCCAGACCTACTGATGAATGTAATAGATCTATTGGGCAACGTCGCCGACGACACTGGCGATGATAATATACACACGTTTGATCTCAGTGGACATACAGAATGTAGGTACTTGTATCGCTCCAGCCGTCGCGGAGCTCACGCTCGTATGTGCAACCAGATGTGACGGCCGGTGCTCCGCTAAACGACGCGTGGCGTTCAAGGTCAAATCCCTCGCACTCACAAGTACCAAACCCGTCAATTTCTCATCATGCCGACCACGCGCAGTGTACGTGCGAGGCTCGGATGATGTAACATTTTGCTCAATCTGTCATATCCATGCAGCTGCCGTGTCTAGCTACGAGTGGGATTACCGAGTATCCGGTGACACCGAGTCCTCTGCGCTGAGGACGACTGCGACTGCAACCGCACTTACTCTACCTCAACGCATAACTGCGTACAAGCAGTTCCTGGTTGCCTGGTGCACCAGCATGAATCTCTCCACCCTCTACGCCCAACTCCGCCGAGTTTTTCCAGATGCTCTCTACGCATCCCCGCTGATGAAGCAGGCTGTGGCGGAGATTACTGGAAATCTGCGTACAACTGCGGCGGACGATTTCGACTGTTTCGTTCAGATTCTTATCCGTCTCGGGGGGACCAAGGAGGAGGTCGTCACGTTCATGCATTCTCTCATGGGCGACGACTTCATGCTCTCTGTCCAACAATACCTGCTGGAACAAGACCTTTCTCGCTGTCGACCACAAGTGGAGTCTGATATATCGGTGGCGTTCTGGGCGGAAATCTATGACTGGTTACAAGGTGGCAGACTCGCCTACGACGACCTCGTCGCGAAGGTCACACAAATTCCGCCCAATAACCTGCAACTCCCCGTCGCCGATGTTCTTGCGTGCTGCTTTCAGGTAGCAGAACTCTACATGCAGGATCCACGCAACCTGTCGAAGCACCTCCTCAGTGTGCACCTTCGCGTCCACCGCTATCGACGCACGTACTACCGTCTCATCACACCTCCTTACGCCACCGCCGAAGCTGACTGCTTGGATGAAACGACGTTTGGAGCCGTGGAGTTGTCTCGCGTTCGCGCGATGTTCAAGCTCGCAGGTAATGACAATGCTCCGCCTGAATTTGACGAACCGGTGCAGCAGGATTTGAGCGAGCACCATGCAAACTCACGTTCCGCTACTAATCTTGATATCCTGTATGCCAGTGGTAGGTTTGCAAGCCCTAGCCAGAAGTGTGTACTAAGCGCAGTACAGGACCTGGCTTGTTCCACGCGGCATCCGCCCAGTCTGGGCGTGCATACTGTATGCCTCACATAATACTCCTGAATCGAAGCTCACATGCCTCTCAGCCCGCGATATTCCCATGAACGACTGGCTCCATCCTCCTTGTACGTCAATTCCTCTTGAGCGAGACTTTAAGGTGACTGATCCTGGCTTTCTGGATACCTTCGAATACATAACGTCTATCAGCAAGTCGTACTGTTGGTTCGTGAGGCTAACCCGTCTGAGATGTGACACTAACTTCGTTCAGAAAACCTACTCGTAGCTTCTAACCCAGGGCAAATCGACGACAGGATTCGTGACTCTGGGGACACGCGATCGTTCGAGAGCAGTTACGCATCATTTCCGGTCTCTGTCCAAGTGATGTGCAGCCCGCATGACGTTTCTCAAGGGTCAGAACAACGATCCGCAACAATCGCTTCTATCGTACCGCGCGAGCACAGCGCAGCGTTTGTAGCTTCAAGTTCCCCGTTCACGCAGTCTCCGTTTGAATCCAGTATTGCGCCGCCTACCGCCTCAGAATCCGCCACTTCGACGTTTTTGTCAAGGGAGTCACTCATCAATCCGTTCGACTGTTCGGCTACTCCTGTTGACCGGTACGCGAATCCGGTCTCGGCTCCCCTTTCAGTGCGATACGCACGACCTATTGCGCCTCTTCCGCGTCTCACTTCACCGATCATGTCGCTGAAGCTTAACGAGGAGTGGCCGAATCATTTCGGAGACGAGCTAGCCTTCGCGCATCCATCACTCTTGGAAGGTTGTGCAACGGGTGAACAACAGGTGCGAGTGGTGCAGCTACGCCTATACAGCGCACCGCACCAGGCTGATGCTTCATCATATGTACAGGATCACCTGAGCGCCGGGGTTCGTGCGGCCGAACGACAACGCTTGATCGAACGTGTTACCAACCCAGAACCTACGGACGTCATGCTCTCACTCGCGCAAGATCCTGAATGTCTGATTCGATTCCGAGCTCTCTCGCAGCATCATGCCCTTAGCAGAGCATCGGTCGGTACGCCGCTTGGCCAACCGAACATACATCTCCCACCAACTAAGCCCGAGGTCTCATACCTATATCAATCCTGTCTGGACGAGTTCGAGGGTGTAACACCCCCGGAGCTCTGTTTCATCCTCCAAGACATCTCGAATTGGACATCGGCTACAATCGAGTGGGTTCGTATGCAGTTGGCAGCCCTTAGCCCTCTCGTCGACGCGGCAACATCTTCGAGCCCGTTGGTAGAAACACACGAGCTGTCACCCACCGATACTGGCGTCTCTGAC
This sequence comes from Auriculariales sp. MPI-PUGE-AT-0066, assembly GCA_020744175.1. Taxonomy (NCBI): domain Eukaryota; kingdom Fungi; phylum Basidiomycota; class Agaricomycetes; order Auriculariales; species Auriculariales sp. MPI-PUGE-AT-0066. The sequence goes on from JAGTJP010000073.1 coordinate 121,215, forward strand.
ACGCCCCCATCGCGCAACAGTAGCAACTGCGTGTACGGCCACAGAGTTCTCTCGGCTTCGCTACCTCATCCGGACGGGCCAAAAATCGTCGCGAGTATAACAAATGCGACATACTGCTATTCCGCAATACCATCTAGCGCTTTGCCAAATCTTCGAGCAACCGGTCGATTCGATGGTCAGGACATGCCGCGTTGGGCTTCATTTGAAAGATTTCCCTATGCCTGTAGGCCAATTCCACCTCCAGACCAGCCAAGGCGACATCGAAACCTCGCGAACCTCGAATATTTTCACTGCTACGACGCCAACGAGACAGACTTCGTCGCTTTGTCTGGGTGCAAAGCGTCAATCCCATTAGCCACTGTCAACTCGCACGTCGCGAGCGCTATGAACGACATTTCGGCAATGGCACTCCAAGAATTACGTCTGTGGAGTCTCGTCCGACCATCACGTCCGTTTTCCTTTCCATCCGAGTTAGCGGCGCGGGTTGAGGTTCGCTGCCGGCTTCTGATAAGCAGTGGGGTTCACGACTCCTGCAAGCTTGTCGAACTCGCAGCATTTCAACGGGACATTGCCCTTGTATTGGGCTTTTGCAATGCGTATTACGTTTGTAACGAGCGGATCCGCATCTCTGGAGGTCTCGATCGCCAGTGTGGCACCTCCGACATCGCACCACCTGCACTGCGCAACTGGATAGGAGCCTTCACCACGAAAATCGACGTTTTTGAGTGGCATGCTGCTCTTGGAGTCCCAGTCTTTCTGATTGTTCTACTTCCGGAGAGATGCATCATTCTCGGTCGAGAGCTTCCTTTCCTAGAGATGGAGTCGCAAGATGGGCCGCTGTTCGAAGGCCGTCTCGACATATCTCTGTCCGCGTGGCTGCATGAGGAGACGCATGAAGCAGCGACCCATGATCTTCTGAGCAGTGATCATTCCCAGTGCCCAGCAGGAGGTCAGTGAAATCTCTCTACGCGTCTCAGCATCTTACGTTGCATCGTACAGTCCCTTGGTTAGATCCATACATCGCCAACATCATGCAAGGTGCCCTTCTTCAAGTTCTGCGGGGGTGTCGACCGCGCTGACTGAGTTTTATTCTCACAGAAGATAGCAGCGCCGATCTCGCAGAATGGCTGAGATATGATGTATCGCATCAGAAGAACCGCGTGTGGCGAAACCCGCTTGGTCCTATGCAGGACTCCATTGTCGACGAGCTGGAGCAGATGTTCGAAGGCGATTCAGATCGATTCTCCCTAGCCAGACGGGACAGGAACGCGCTTTCGAGCAGGAGGCACCCCATTCCGAAGCGGCTTTTTGCCCGGCATGGTCGCTTTCCTGTCGTACCTCAGCCCGCGGTATCCGGAGACAAGGACAACTTCGTTTTCTGGCGGAAGCTCAACGTTGCGTGTCTCCTCTATGAACTCCTCTCTCGCATTTCCATCTTCATGTCATCATTCGCTGGTGGCTTCACCGTGAGCGAGTGGAGCGAGCTCTGCAGAGGTCTTTCGGGGGATCGTAAACACTTCTTCTGGAACGTTGAGGCGACTGAATACCTCTTCTCACGACTCGGATGCGCATTTCCCTCCCGCCTCATGCGCGATTGGTTCTCCACCACCACGATTGACGAGTTCGATCATCACGTGCATTCGCAACATGCTCCACCAAGGACAACTTCCGATGCCGTGTTGCTGTTCCCGTGGCTACCCACTTCGCTTGCCTCGTTCGGATTACAAGATCGCCCCTCGGACGTGGCCATTAGCGACTTCGCTTGCGGTCGCCCGCTTTGTTCCAAACTCACAGCAACGACTTCAGCGCCAATCAACCCTCGAGTCTGGTCTATACGAGATGCACACTACGACGTTCTCACCAAAACCGTTCACCAAACTTCGACATATCTTTGTGCCCAACCCACCGAGCCGAGATCTACCTCGTCGACGTCAAAGCGTTGGATTGCCAACGGTTACAAGTGCGAATCTCCGCCATTCATAGGCCACCTACTTGGGACGCCCAGTTCAATTCCGACTTTATCTGGTTGGAGGTTGCCGGCATTCACCATCATCCCTCAGCTAAACGAAGTACCAGAAACGCAGCCGATGTGTCCACGATGGACTGTCGGTGGGCGGAAACAGCTTCCCCGGTCCAACTGCGAGCGCCGCAAAGCTTCTGCTGCTGCTGCTGCTTCTCGGGGACGCACCACGTCTGCCGATGCTGCGGCGCGAATTCGCCGGGCCGAGGAGGATGCGCAACTACGTGCAAACGCTCCACATTGGCTGGATACCAGCGTGCTGGCTTTTGTCACGGCATCTCTCGCGACGATGGAGTTCAATATTACAGTCTACCAGATGGCTCGGTTCTTCCGCGCGCTATACCCAGCCTGTCGCCCACTCCACACCGGTTCCATCTCAGAGCTACTTTTACATTGCTTTGTTCTTTGGGGGGGTCCAACACCGGCCGCGCGCAAGAATTCGATCTTCACGGATGTCGCTGCCGACCGCCGCAAGTGTGTTACAGCCATGTACTACATTGTTGGTACATGGCCGGAGGTTGACCTTGAAGCTCCCCCGCCCATTGAATGCTCTGATTTGGCATTTCGCAAGTGGGAGCTCACTGTATGGGCTGCCTACATGCAGACGTATATGGATTACACTCGTCTCTTTCCCCCTCTTCCTATGCCCTACACCAAGAACTAGTCGACCTCTTCATGTACTCGCAGCCAGCCTATTCAATCTCAAACCTTGTCTCGCTTGTTTCTGACCTCGCCAATCGTTTTCCTCGTCCGCACCTGGCACATCTTGTGCATTGGCCTATTTGGGTGCGATTTCTCATTGTGGCCTCTGCGGCGCGTCATGAAAATCTTTGCAGCTGGCTGCGCGTTTTTTTTTTTGTTTTTGGTTCTTGGTTTTGCAAAGGCTATGAAACTTTTCAGCTTCGAGCGAGAAAATTTGATAAATCGCCGCCAACGGTCGTCTCAGCCACGCGCATAATTTTGACGGAACACTGTCAAAGTCACATTACTTTTTCTTGAATATTCTGCCTTTGGTTAGATTTATTTCTGATCATAGCTTAGAGGATTTCTGTAGGAACAAACCGAAGTAACGGTAGATTACTTACAGCTTGAATGCGCAACATTCTCCGTCCAAGCGTTAATAATTCTGGGACATCTGATGCGAAATCTTAAAACTGTGTATGCGAAGAATTTCAGCGATTCTGATAGATCGTTGATAAGCAGCCTCAGGGTAAATTCTACTACACTTTTGAGAACTATTTACATGGCACGTTAGGTCAGTGTCGGTGCATAACCCAAAACAAATGATGTCTCAAACACACCTGTAACTATGCCTGTTGATCCACAAATTACAACTCGCTGAGTGTGTAAAATATGGGGACCAGTAGATGGTATTTTAACCCTCAAGCCTATCCCATGTCTCCGTAAGATTGAACGCGCTGGTCTGACCAAATCAATGAAAGCGACCCATTTCTCCATCATCGAAAAGATCTTCCTTTTCAATCAAGCTTGTGCTTGAATCAGTGCAAAAGTTCGCGCAATGTTGGGTGGTTGACAAACTCGAATCGGTCCCACAGCGTCCACTCAACGTCTGCGTACTTGTTCTTTGTGGCGGCAATTGGTTCGGAGAAGGCAAAGAAAGGCAATGCGATGTTGACGAAACTATTCTTGTAGTCCTCTAGCTTCTTCTTGTTATCGTTGAACTGTCAAGAAGGTATGTAAAGTGATATCGGCCCCAATAGGTTTGGCATCACCACGGGCAGTGGGACCAATCAATCGAAGCCTTGGAATAATGATTTGCAAATACAGACCGCATCGGACTGCGGTTTGAGGAGCATCTAACACTTGTCATAGTATATAGTGGACCACCCCACCCATCCGGTAAATCTGCTTTTCAACGTATTTTTATTCGTTTCTCAAATAATCACTTGTTGCAACATTGAGAGGGAATGAGTAATTCGAGGGGAAATCCGAAAGTTCACCACTAGTACCGGGTTTCACCGTTCCGCCCTTGGCCTCCGAGTGACCGACGCAAACGCAGAGCCGACATGGCCAATTACCAAGCGGACGCGTCTCGCGCACGCTTAGTCGAGGAAGCCATTACTGTGACTGTTGAAGATTTCGTCCAACGTGCGAAGTCTCTCGCCGATGACCACAAGATTTCGTGGGACGAGATAGCGCGCCTTCCTGAACTTGCACAAACCAACCTGCCCACAACGGAAGATGAAAAGGCAACAGCTGACCTGCTCAACGCTATCAGTACCAAGGTGCGCAACGCGCACGGCAATTGGAAACGAATCCACTGGGCGAGTATTGGTCGAGGGGAGGCTCCAGGCGGTGACTTCCAAATGTCTCTGATCATGCCCAACTACCGCGCCAGCATAGTCGAAGATGACGCTGAGACGACAACCGCCGCAACTCATTGGCAGAAGCTGGTCTCGACAGGCGAATACGAATCCGAGGGCAGCTCGCAGGGTGGTGCGACGCAGATGCTGCACTACCTTTCCCAGCAGCTCCGCTACAACCCACAGCTACGCGAGGGATTTGCGTTTCTTAGGTTTAAAAATGGAGAATTCCGTTTCGCCTCATCAAATGCAGCCGCCACATGCATAACGGAGACGTTGCCCGGCGCTTCTGCAGGCGACGCATTAATTGCCTACGTCATCCTAGTCTACGACGCCTGCCATCGCCCAATTGAATCAGTCAAACTGATACCTCCTGCGCCCGCCTCTGCCGCGCCTCAATATGAGGTCTCTCATGAAGGTCGTGTTTACACCTTCATGGCGACGATTGCTCATTCCCGGCCTGGCCGCGCAACCTTTGGAGGGCCACATCCCGAAGGCTCTTATTTCTGTAAACTATCGTGGCAGGACAACCACGACCGTAGTCGCTCTGAGCAGTTTTTCTATGACACCGCTCATGGTAATGGTAAGGACGGACTTCCCGGCCTCGCGCGTTACACAGCATTTTGGGTGGACACCATCTCAGTCTCCGCCAACCCCTACAATTGCAAAGAGCCGGGTGCACAGTGCAGTTGTGTGATTATTATTCTATCCACTGTGGGCGACGTCATCACGTATTGCACGGATGTTGAACAGAGCGTGTGCGTGATGCACGACACTATCGATGGTAGGCATCTTGTCGTCGCGCAGCGTCAACATGTTTGTGACTAATTAGAACGTAGTTGTGAAACGGCTGGCTGGCAAGGATATGATGCACCGGGACTTGTCGTTTGGCAACGTTCTCTGCAACCCAAGCAACCTCAAGGAACCGCTGCTGACCAGTCCAACGTGTGCGGAAGCCGTTACCAATCCCGATAACCGAAAGTAAGTGGTGGCAGCTTCTCCAAAAGACCTGGTTGGTGACCTGCTCATCCAGTCCCCTACCCAAATGTCTGGTAATCGATCTGGATCACGCCAAACTTGTGAAAGGTGGAAGCACGGATCCGGCCAGGTTTGAAGTCGCGGGCGCGTCACCACCTTGCAACCTTCTTTCTGTGCTCACTCGCAGTCTGCAGGTACGGAATTGTACATGTCGTCGGAACTGCTCGATGCTGGTCAAACTGCTTGGCGCAAGCGCGACATCCCAACCGTACAAGAGCTCCTTCCACCCATCCCCCCACAACTTTCGGACCGCTTCAGTAAAAATTTCCCCAACTACAAGACATTTGACGACCTTCAAGCCGCGTTACAGGACGTACTCAACCAGGCCGTAAAGTTATTTGAGGATAAGGACGAAATCAGAAGAGGAGATTCACAGCCAATACATACTCCTCGACATGATTTAGAGAGCATATTCTGGGGTTAGTACATGTTTTGGACCGTTGTATCCTGACTAACGGTTGCAAAAGTCTTCAGCATCTTTTTGCCAGTGCATTACCAAAGGGCGCTGAGAACGTGCCAAAGCCTAATCTCAACCGGTTCATGCGTGCAATGCGAGGCAATGACAGCAGGGAGGGGAGGTTTCTGTTCGTACCGGAGATCGAGGAGGTCCTGCATCCTCAACTGACGTCGCTCGCCCCGCTTCTTTGCAACATTGCGTCACTTCTCTTCTACATACCCTGGTGCCTTCTGCCGATCGAGCCTAAAACGACTCTCGCACACGACTTGGTCCGGTATATGCTTCTCGCCTTCCTCCTCGACCAGGACAATTCAGAGATCCTTGGGACTGAGCTAGAGACGGGCGTCACACGCCAGGTCGAAGAATCCATCCAGAAGTACAGAACCAGGATATCAAAGCGCAGCGGTGCATCGCTCGATGACCTACGCTTGCTCAAGCGAGGCCGAATGGGCGACAGAGCGCCTTATCAGTTGATCGCTCGCTAATCATGCTGAGTATTCGACTGATTGTGTGCCAACAGAGGAGTGCCTTAGCTTTCCTCATTCTGTGATACTCAGCAGTGATTCCCGAATGCAGATATGTCTCTTCTTGGAATGAAAACTTGTTCACTCTAGCGTGTGTAGGATTATGCTCTCGATCTGGGACATGAGCGCGATCAAGGCTGTGTGCAAAGAGAGTCGCGAGGTGCTTCCGACCTACATCAACATCCAGGACGCCTTCGTTCAAGCCATTGGCTCGGTCACTGTCGAGCACCACCATCCTGCCGTCACAACGCAGAACGCCACAGACCGGCAGTATATGCAATAGCAATCATTGCTAAGGTCAAAGATTAGATTGGCAGCAGTGTTGACAACGTTACGCTCCTGCAGCTCCCGCCTAGGTGCGCTCTCACGCACCTGCCTGATGTACGACTACCGTTATGACAATCACTGAAGGCGCACTTATGAAGGAGTTCGAGGAGTCCACTTCGTAACTTGCGTTGAACTCCTAAATATGCGGCCCAGAGTCCCAGGCTGTCAGAGCGGCTGCGCTTAACCACCAAAGCTCTAAAAGTAAACAAGCTGTCCACCTCATCGCCGAAAGCACCTGCAAGCAAACACAAACGCCACAAGCTTGCAGACAAACGAGCACGATCTAAAGAATACTGCGGCGGCCATCAGGTATGCGAGGCAATACAGAGCCAAATATGAGTAATAACGAGATCGTGTAGCGAATTGTGAGTTTGAATTCCGTTCTTGATGGACTGTGTACAGGAAGGGATGCGAAGGATTACCTCTTCTTGGCCGCCATCGAAGGAAAGTCCTGAAACCCAAGCGATTTCTGGACAGTTGAGTCGGTAGCATCTGGCTCCAGATGTCCACGAACGTTCCTCCGTGCTCTGAGCCAGCTGATGTGAGCCGGTGTGCGACAGGTGAGAGCAGACGACTGACTTGAAGAAAGTGTATGATAATACGATGTCGTCGACATCTCGCATGAGAGGGTCTTCCATGAAGTCCTTGTCGATGAAGAACAATAGCGGAAGGTCGACCTCTTCTCCAGCCAACAGCTTCTGCTCTTCGAAACAGAAGCATTCAACCTTGTTGAAGTACGCTGCAGCCTGTAGCGGATGTAAGCGGGTGTATATCATGAGAGGGCGGACGTCTAAGGTTACCTTGGCTGGAGCGACACTGTAGGTTGCAATACCAATGATGTCTTGTTCGCTCTTATTACGTGCGGTGTAGAATGCGAGCGCGCTCTGGCCGGGTACAACGTAGACAAACTTTTGTTGAGGTACGAACGAGAACGGCAACGTTTCACTAATGTCTGCATTGAAGTTGATCTTGATCTTTCTCCCGTGCTCGGCAGGTACGAGACGTTCTGCGGCGAATTTACCGCTCGCGACCATGGGAGTGCCAGCAAACCCAGTCGCCGCGCAGAAAGCGCGATATAGGGGCACAGCGGCATATGTCAGACCGATCAAACCAAGAATCTGGTGCGAGTTGAGAGAGCTATATGCGAAACATGAGGGATGTACGCACTGTAGCGGCCGAGTACATGAGGAGTGCGCGGTTCTTCTCGGCGTAGATCTTTCTCCTGGCCGCAGTTAACTCTGCATTCGATGGCAATGAACGAGAGGAAGCATTTGGCAGATTCTTCTGCTGTGATATGCGCGCGCGAATACTAAAATTACGGGCGGGGTTTGTAAAGAACTTGCGCGTCTCGTCAGCATCATCTCCAGCGCGTGGTGCAAGCTCACCGACGCGCTGAGAGGTCGCGCGCGGGGGCCAAATTGCCTGCACTGAAGCAGGATACTCGTGCTGAGCATTGCAAGAGGGAAAGAGTCGCGTCCCGGAATTGCCCGCTGCTTACTCTTGCCTTCTTACACTCGCCATGTCCGCTGCAACGAGCTCCAAAACCGCTGGGCCAAGCATCGCCGCACCAGCAACGGATGGAGAGATTGAGCGCATGCTGTCGCGTGAGGCTACTGCGTTCCAGCGCGATGTTGAAGTTGACCGCATCCTCAAGGCATTCAAACTCAAGTGCGCAACCTCACTGCTCGCTTCAGCTCTACTGAAATTAACACCATAATCCAGCCCATATGAAATCCTGGACCTGGACGACGTCTGTAAACCGGAGGAAATCAAGAAAAAGTTCCGGCAGCTGTCGTTGTTCATCCACCCGGATAAGTGCCCGCATGCGCGTGCCCCGGAGGCATTCGACCTGCTCAAGAAAGCAGAGCAAGAGCTCTCAGATGAGAACAAGCGTGGCGAACTTGACAGTCTCATTACACGTGCCCGCTCCGACCTGCTCAAAAGCCACGGCATCCCGACTACCGTACAGAAAGATGACTTACGGGTTATATCGCTCGTACCTCCGTTTAAGCAGCAGCTGAGGGCTAAAGTCAAAGAGATGCTTATCGAGGAGGAGGTTCGCAGGAGAAAGTAAGCGCCAAAATCGCCCATTCTAGTCGCACGCTGATTGCTACCTCGACAGAGCCATCAAGAACAACCTTGCCAACGAAGGTTTTGAGGCGCAGAAGAAAGAGGTAGAAGTCCAGACACGCAAGCGCAAAGCTGAGGACGACAAGGCTTGGGAAGGCGAGTTCACTGCTCTTCACTTTTCTTGTCATCCATAACTGACTCGGTTTTCTCAGAGGGCCGCGAGCAACGCGTTGGCAGCTGGCGCAACTTCTCCACCGGCGGTGGCCCAGCTACTAAGAAGAAGAAGGTGGCGAAGAAGAATGTTATGCTCGGCTGAGTCTCCAGGCTATATGCTCACTGTATGATATAGAGAGAACACTGACTCGTTCGTCCCGCTGTGGTGTTGTGCAGAACACGATAACGTTCAGGATCCACTCTCGTGCTCCCCGCTGAATCCTTTTCGGCCCAAGCGTTGCATCCCAATCAGCTTCGAATCATCACCGCTAAAACTTTCCCAACTGGATCTGCGACGTCTAGACGCCGCCGTGTGTGAACGTGGTTTGGAAGAAGACGACCGTAACGTTACCTTTCATCTGTATTTACTCACAATAAATGCATCGTAATCAGAAAACGACATTTGACAGAAGGTGTTCGATGGTTCCAGCCAGTTTGTCTGCAGCATCAGCGGCATGCGCCATGACATTGGAGGATTTCAATAAACAGTTTGGAGCATGCATTAGTGTTACCTTTCATCTGTATTTACTCACAATAAATGCATCGTAATCAGAAAACGACATTTGACAGAAGGTGTTCGATGGTTCCAGCCAGTTTGTCTGCAGCATCAGCGGCATGCGCCATGACATTGGAGGATTTCAATAAACAGTTTGGAGCATGCATTAGTGGAAGATTCGGCAAGGCAAAGAGGTACGCGCGTAACGGCGAAAAGGGCGAAGCACGAAGCGTCAGTAGTCGAGCAACGCGCAAAGGAAGACAAGCATAAGAGAGAAAGGCATGGGCCACTAGACCGAGCTCGAAGAGCTTCCTTGAACGAGGGACAGCTCGTCAAGCCAGGCTGGCGTAGCGACGTGACTTGGGAAGGTTATGGAGATCTGTAATGGAGACTTGGCATCCTCCGTACGCCGCTTCATTGTCCGAGCGTATCCTAGAAGATGCTGAAACACGAGAGTGAGCATGGAAAACTTTGAATGTCTCAACCGAGAGAGAGCTCACCGCAGGATCCCATGTGTGGCCGGGGGCATCACACAAGTATTCGGTTTCAAAGATGAGCACCTGAAGCGACGACATGGTGGCGATCGCTGCGGGCTTGTTCAATGTCGCCCAAAACAGAGTGCACATCACTTCGCCGTGAACGACAAGCTTCTGAAGGAGCGGGCATGTATCTATGAGCGTGTGCGCGAGAGCCCCGTTCATATCGACATTCAGGAGCGTGATGTGGGTGAGGGAGTCGCTGGTGTATGCGCAGAGCGACAACAGAACGCTGAGCTTCAGCTCCGGGGCGAGGTCCACCGGTGTCACCTTGCGCAGGTCGAACGAGTCCGCGTATACCGCATCGCACTTCACGAAGCCGAGCGTAAGGCACGCGAGGGCGGGAAACTGCAAGAGGACTCCGCCGGCGTCCGGCTCCACTTCGGAGATGAAGAGGGCGAAGTTGCGAAGATTCGAGTGTGTGAGCACCGTCGGAGTTGCAGTTGCCTGGTCGGGGGTTACGAGGTCGAGCCCCTGCAGAGCCAACGTCTCCAGGGACGGTGTCGCGGAGATCAGATCGTGCAACTGCTCCGGGAAGATAAAGTCGTCGGGGGCGTCGATGAGAACGGTTGTCACATTGGAAAGACCTTCACAGTGTTTGGGCGTCTCAGGCATACCGCCACGAACGATGATGGTCTTGAGAGTCGTCCCGATTCCGAAGCAGGCGGGAAGCGTGATGGAAGGTGGCTCGAAGAACGTCGGTTCATCGCTCTCGGGCTGTAAATCCTGCAATTCACGCAGTGCGGTGCTCGTATCGATGGTTAACTCCTCGATGCGGGTAGAATGTACGTGTAGAAGTGCAGCTTGAAACGCGGGCAAAGATTCTCCGCAGAAGGATTTGCCAAAGAACGTGACGAATGACGCGTCCTTCATCGCAAGGTTTACCTGTTCAAAGAGGTGGACGGATTCGAAGCTGAATGCCTGGACGTCGTGCACGGCAATGTGCAGGTGGGATTTCATAGCAGGAGACGGTCGTGCAAGCTGCATCTGCAAGTGCAGATAATCGGCCGCAGAACGATGGGCCTGACCATCGCCCTCGATGTCGACAATGAGGTGGGTCCAGAACTGGCCTGACCTCTGCACGACGCATCGCCAGGTTCGACACACATGGGCAAGGTCGAACGTCTGCCGGCGTCCACTTCGCACGTCCAGGCACAAATCAACGTCCTTCAGAGCAGTCTCGAAGGCGAGCTCGAAGATAAGCAGCAACACCTCGCATGGGATTCGACGGACGGGATGTAACGGCGCGCGTGTCGTGCGGATGGATTCGTGCACTAAATCTCGCCACTTGATAGAGGTGTCGAGCTGGTTGCGTGCCGAAGTAGCAGCTTCCCGCGCGGTTGAAAGGTGCTGTTCGAGCTGGCGTACTGTGGCATTGGCGGTGTCAACGTCAGCCTGCGCTTGAACGATGCGACGCAAGGCGAGGACGGCGTCCTCTTTATAGTCGGCGACGAGAGCGCAGATAACTGCTTCTTCATGCGCCGTCACCGCGCGTATGAGAGTTGGTTGCGGGTCTGAAAGCGCATCATCCCGCTGGAAGGCGAGAGAAGGCAGAACGAGCTTTTGGGCATATGATGCCAGCTGCGTGAACGGCCGCGTGGCGAGCTCAAGCGCGCAAGTCAGAGTCGCTCTCGGCTGACCAAAGTGCATTATGATATGAGCGATCAATAGCACCGAGGAATAGTACAGAGGACAATGGACGTTGAGGTCCAAGTGGCGGGCCGCGCGGGAGCAAAGGCGGGCGCTTACGCGCTTGCGCTTGGTTTCCCGAAGACCTCCGTGTTTTCGCGTTACTCGTCTTCATTCACGCTGTGTGCTATCTTGTTGTGCACCGCTGTGACTTATTATCATTATCCCGTAATCCATGCTCGTTCCGTGTCTTCTTTATTATAAACACCCTCTGGTACACACCATTCGTTCCGTAGCCGCAATCAGTTTTTGTAATCGATATTTCTTCTTGGTATTGACGAAAATTCCACCCATATTATCTCTGACTCGATTTGCAGGGTTTCATCACCTTGCACATTCACAATGGCCCGTGAGTTCGTAAGGATTGATCCCAGCGGGAACTGCTGGATGGGCAACTTCATGTATGCTCAGGAGAGTCGGTGCCGCCCATTTGGAATGCGCTCGAGCCGCGTCCAGCAAGGGATGAGGTAGAACAAGCTCCTTGAGAGCGGGGCAGAGATCGGAGGCTAAAAGAATCTCGTCAAAGCATGGAATACTACCCGTGTGCAGCAGCTCTAACGAGGCGACGGAGCGCCAAATGCTCTTACTAAGAGCTGCCAGTTGCTCAGGCCGAATCGTCACGTGGTCAAGCCTTGGCGCCTGCCCGTTGAACAAAGAAGCAGACATCATCATCAGCTTCTCGCTAGAGTTCAAGTCAAAACGAAAGCTTTTGAGAAGCGGCGCGTCCCGGTAGCGCACGCTGTGCTCGAACGTAATTGAACATCACCCGAAGGTTGACTACGCGTTTGATGTGTGGCACCAGTGCGTTGCATACGCGATAAAAATTCAGCTTCCGCTGAGTGATAAACTGCAGGGAGAGTAACTGGATCGGACGAGGCTGGCTGCGTGAGAGAAGTTCATCAAGATGCTCCATCTCATGCACGGACAGCGAATGAAGGTTTGTCCAGAGGCTCGTGCTGCGAGTAGCCGCCATTCTCCACGTGGTGCAGACATGAGATGCACGAGTCAACATGGTGAATTGGCCCGGGCGGAAGATGTCGCACTCTGCCTTGGGATCAAACACCGATAAGATTGTGGAAGATCTCAACGAGGATCTCGCGTGATAGATGTTGCGGTTTAGCTGCACATAATATAGCTCGTGAGAGATGAGCAGTAGGCTTGGGAGGGGCAATCGCAAGAACTTTCTTGGTAAACGGACGAGCTTCCTTGTGAAGAAATGGTCCGATCGAGTCGAGGTATTCGTCCACCGCAACAAGTGCTCCAGATTCCACGCTCAAAATCGCCGGTCCACGAATCGGGGCAGTAAATGACGTGGTTGGAGTAATGGGACTGGGCTGCGAAGAGTCACTGCTGGAGCCGTGGTCAAGGAGTGGAGGAGTAAGAACGAGCTTTCGGTCGAGAGCGGGAGGTGGTCCGTGGGGCTTTTCCGGATCTAAATCACAGTAAAGCATACCCAGAGTCGCGTGCACCGTCTCCCGTATATCATTAGATGTTTCGGCCAGGTGAGCGTGACTAGCAAAGACGTTAGTCCAATGCCATCAGAGCCGCATCTGGGACATACTCTGCATCATGCATCCTATCTAGTACCGCTTGAAGTGTGACATACAGGGCAGTGGTGATACCTGTGCGCTCCCGAAAGCACAATATCTGCTGCCGCTCAGACGTTTCACCCATCGCGCAATGGTGGCCAAGGCGTAAGTCTAAATCGAGCAATATCGCCTAGGAGAAATAAAATTGAGTTGCGCAAATGGGAAGCAAACGGCTGCGCGGATGCGAGCGGAATTTTTTTTATCGTGCCAGAGTGCAAAGTGATGAACCCTGCGGCCTTGGGCCGGCCGACATCGTCGCATCCGCCTCGCTAATACGCCGGACGTAATTGAGCTAAAGGCGAACGTAGCTCGAGTCCGACTGATACACATTGCTCCCGAGCTGGCACTTCGTGATTTTGTTTTTCGTCCACGACCACCGCGATGATATGTATTACTTCTCTGCATGAGCTGTGTATCTGCAAGCGTGCAGCTACATTATCCAGCGTTCAAGTTCAGAGTTTGTGCAAAGCTGACGTGCAAGATTAACGCCTGAATCCTGGGTTCTCGTGAGCGCCGGCAACATATCCAGCGCAGTACGATCCGAGCACAACATGGTCCAGCTCGACCTAAAAGCTTGCTGGTCATGCGAGCAGTTGAGAAAACTTGAAATACGGGTATTTCAAAGGTCAAAGGGGATTAGCGGTTTTCAGGTGAGTTTGTGGTATGCATGGATGCATTGAAAACGCATGACGGAACGTCACGGTTTCAGGATCGCGCATGACCGACGTCGATATCGTGATGTCTTTGTGAGCTTCCTGACCAAACGGAAGATATATAGGCGAGCTGCAGTAACGTACAGTCTTAGAGTGACAGTGCTCATGGGGAAATGCTTGGTATCTAGGAATCCGCTGTCTACGTTGGAGCGCAAATCGTACTACCAACCTTGAGACACGATCTCTCACCATCCCAATACGCCTTGAAAAGCGCCCATTTATTCCGTGCGGGCGATTGAAGGCCACAACGAAGAAGACGATAATGCGAGTGACCAGTTGCCGACACCGAATGCGACAATGTGCAGCGTCACGCCGAGTGTGAACGCGATGAACTTGAGGATAAACGCCGCAAAGCCCATGAAAAACACGAGTATGAGGGCTTGTACTATTTGACCAGATATTGATGAGCAATGGTAATTGCTCGATCCGCGCGAGAAAAGCTCTAAACATCTGTGAAATAGCTATGAAGCGAGGATGGAAATAGAGCAAATTGGGGCCGGAGTGTTTTGGTATAAATTCTGATAGCTCTTTGAGAGAGCGCGGCTAGATTCCGATACGTGCATGCAGGGAAAACATGGTCAGCCGCGCATGACATCGGGCTGTTGAGGCTCAAGAAATCAGGCTGTCAACAAACGCTGCAGATCTCCACGCGAGCTGTGACATTGCTCTAGAGTGTTGATTTTTCACTCCAGAGCTTTGACCCGACGCTTTGGAAGCGTCAGAATAGGAGGGGGTTGGGCTACGTGGGTGAGTGCTATAGTTCTCTGGAGCCACCTCCTCTTTTTGCAGATGAAGACGCCTCAAAAGATTCCCACTTAGCCTGTGTTCCTCGTTAAAGTTCACAAAGAACAAGACGATAAAGCGAGTGAGCCAGTTGCCGAGAATGACATGCGACAATGCGATGCGTCACGGCTAGCGTGGACGCGATGTACAGGATAAAGGCCGCGAAGTGCATGAGGAACACGAGAATTAGGGCCTGTCCTATATGACTAGACATCACTGAGCAAGATTATTTGCTCGGTCCGCACGAGAAAACCTCACCAATGCGCTTGACCCTGAGTGTGACCCACTGCGGGAGCTGGTGGACGAATCGGCGAATTTCGGCACTGTATGGAACAGCGAGAACGAGGCGGAGGGCATCATATTCATTCACGAGCTGCACCATTGGAGCGGGCGGACGACCCTTGGGCTGCGCCGGCTGGGTCGACGCGCGTTCTTCGGCAAGAGGTACCCATGCTTCAGAGCTAATGTGAGCGATAGACACTATCTCTTCACGGGCCGTGCACTCAACCGTATCTTAAGATGAACCTAGCTTCTTGCTCAGTGGAGCAGTAGCCTCCGCATAAGGGGCGTCGTCGCGCTCTACACCTGCCAAATGCGTGAGAAATGAGTAGTATAGTGCTGCCAGCGGATAATGCACCATAACTCTCGTAGGTGTGAGAAGGAAGAGGAGAGAAATACATATTATCGTTACGAGTAACGCTAGTAGTGCTGATTGATAGAGATCCCATGCGCTTGTACGCTTTTGTAGTTCATGCGCAATCACAGAAAGCGCTCGCGTGCCGGTGCGGGACTGCTCTTCAGCCGAAGTGACTCGCGGCCACGCTTCGTCGATGTACACGTATGTGGCACGGACCAAACCTCTGCACCACAGCAAGGTACTCATCCGTATGCATTGAGTGGCTTCGGTCGCCGACGGGCAGAACTTGACGCGGAAGGCCGTCGGCGTGCCCTTCCAGACGTGGAACCCGCCGCTCTTGTCGTAGTACTCCCAGGCAAATTGTGCGTCTGGCGCGGGTGGTACGCCCAGCGCGGTCGTCAGTGTCGTCCATACGGACCAGCCGGATTAGTTTCGGAGGTGAATGCCGGACGGGCGCTTCGTGATCGGCTGCCGGCGAGCCGGTTTGCCACAACGGCCGGTATTTGCCGTCGATGCAAATCCTTGAACACCAACCGCGAGGGCTCATGTTTAGAATGAAGGAGAACCTGCTGCGAAAGATTGGAGGTTTTAAGCCGAGTTGGAGGATGGAAGGGCTCGTTAGGCACTGTCATTGACTTGCCAAGCACTGTAACTCCTTTCATGCACCAAGCAGCATTGAAATAAAGGGGAAGCATCGAGAGTGATCAGTAATTCGATCTCTCCCGTACCAGATGTCCAAATATTGTGACTCTTGGGGTCACGTTGCAGAATTCATTGTTTAGGGGCATTGTTTTGAAGTGTTTCCCCTCGTTGACCGATTTCTCACCGCGTGGCTGACCCCTTTGACACTCCTAAATCTCATCCGTCTTCCGAAGTTTGCCCCAACTTGAGATTACACGCCCACGCACCATCACAACCCCTCCAGTCACGATGGCCGCTCGCGCATGTACCTTTGTCACGATGACAGCCTTTTCTGCCCTTAGCACCCTGTTTGTGGGCATACACAGTTTATCCCGCCAACACAACATAGGATTGGGCTCCACGCCTGTATGGGCACCCGGACGATTCGGGGATCCTCCCGACAACAACCTACACGAGTGGTTTGCGCCCACTACGACATTGAACGACACACCCTCCCCCACCCGCCTGGCCGACACCACCTCGTCTTCAACGGTCCCGATTACAACTCTACTCCTACCTTTCGTCATCGTCTTCGGCAGCATCCTCATGGGGTGCCTCATGGCTTGCAAGAAACATCGACAGGCCGGCCACCAGCATGATTACATGGCCGAGGATACGATTGGTCTTATTGGTGCTCGCTACGACGGTGTCGCTGACTCGCGGACCTCCTACGGCACCCCCTTTATACCTGTTACACCGCTCTGCCCATCTCCTGAGACCATGGCCAACGGCTTCACCGACATTTACACCACATTTGCCACACGTGTCATGGACACCTCACTCAATGACAAGATGTCTCCTGGCCAACAGTTTCAACCTAGCACCGGTATCAGCACGTCCAGCAGCAGCGACCTGTCGCCATACACACAGAACTTGATGCGCAAGATCCGGCAGGAAAAGAGGGCTATTTTCCGACGCTGAACACATGGGACCGCGAGAAGCTTCTCTACCGATCCAGCGGCAACATCATCGTGAGTTCAGCTTGTGGTTTTTACCTATGTATGGGTCCTGACTGTCGTTGCAGTTGGCCTCAGGACAATCATTCCATCAACCTCCCGGCTCCATTTTACTTCTATTCTCTTTCTCACACGCTGCGGACCACCAGCAGACCGTCCAGCGGCAGAGCACGACTTTGGCGAGCCTGACGACTATGAGGACGACGACGACGACGCTCACGGCAACCCCATCGATAATGGCACCGGGAATGGAACCAGCAGGGAGAGCAAAGTCGCCGTTGTAACCGATAGCGATGCCCAAAGGGGCTCAGATGCTCCTGCTGGCAGCCCAGTCCCGGTGCCCGATCGGGGATTGGAGTGCATCACGCACTTTCTCTCTTGCCAGTGAGTCCGCCGCCCCATCCTCTGACGCCTCGGACGCCATCTCAACCTCTGCCGCCCGCCGCCGCCTCGACTTCTACGTCGACTGCCGCCGCCCGCCGCTGCCGCACCGCCCCTAGCCAACCGCAACGATAAACCATGCTTGCTCCCACCGGGGAGCGCAAAGAGAGTCGTTATTGGCTTGATGTGCCAGGTGCGCGCCATTCTGCGCCATACTCCTTCCTCGCCGCCCGCCGCCTCGACTTCTACGTCGACTGCCGCCGCCCGCCGCTGCCGCACCGCCCCTAGCCAACCGCAACGATAAACCATGCTTGCTCCCACCGGGGAGCGCAAAGAGAGTCGTTATTGGCTTGATGTGCCAGGTGCGCGCCATTCTGCGCCATACTCCTTCCTCGCCGCCCGCCGCCTCGACTTCTACGTCGACTGCCGCCGCCCGTCGCTGCCGTACCGCCCCTAGCCAACCGCAACGATAAACCATGTTTGCTCCCACCTGGGAGCGCAAAGAGAGTCGTTATTGGCTTGATGTGCCAGGTGCGCGCCCATTCTATATACCCATGCTCCATACCGTCCTCGTCCCTCAAATCCATGCTCCCTGTACCTATGCTCCATGCCATCCGTGCCCCATGCCTTCTCATTCCTCGAATCCATGCTCAAAGTACTATATCCATGCCTGTGCTCCAAGTACTATATCCATGACTGTGCTACAAGTATTATATCCATGCCTGTGCTCCAAGTACTATATTCACGCCTGTCTCCTGCTCTGTAATGATTGTGAGGTGTGTACATCGCGTTCGTTTGCAATATATAATGTTCTACGCAACTTGTCAATGCGCATGAGCACCAAACGCGGCACCACTACGCGCATCAGCCGGCTTACCAAAACGCGCAAGACTGCAAGTTGAATGGGGAGAAACGGTCGGCGCGTCGTTGCGCTACAACACCAGCAACTTCGCCGCGCGCAGGTGTTCGCCACACTTCGGCGAATCCCGGAGCTCCTCGACCCCCCGCTCGCGCACGCCGCCTCATTTTTGCGCGTGCATGCTTGGCGCATGCGCGGTTCGGGTTTTGCATGAACACTTGTCATACGCGCATGCTCGCCTGCATGTCTCTCACCCACACTCTCGCTCACCCACCTGCACTTTTACTCGTGCTTGCTCTCTGGTGCTCCTGGTCTCACACAAGATTCGCGCATCCGCACCCTATATCGCTCAGGCTCATTTGGTTGTGGGAAGGCAGCCGCGAGTTTGCCCCTGACTGTGTCGTGTACAGGTGCAGAACGCTACAATGAACACGATGCTGTCACACTTGCCCAAGTGTCTCGTGACTCGTGACCCGCGGCCACCCATGTCGCTGCCATTTCCCCATGTTTCGGCCACAAGGCTTGTACTTATAGCCGAACAAACGACCATTCATATGCCAACCTAAGACTTTGATTCCCATCTTGAACGTGTCCCGATGTCGAACGCCCACGGCCAACCTGAGCCCAAGAGCATATCGCCTGTGGCGGCCATATCTCCGGCTACTGGTTTTTTTTCTTATGCATCATCATTGACCATTCCCGTTTGACGAGTTGTGTGGTTTGAGCCTTGCATCGACATCAATTTCGACTGCACGAGCCCGCACACAATTCGCATAACCCTCGGCTAGTTTCCTCTCCACCAACGTACCTGTCCCAAGCTGTATTGCCCGCGGAACGCCGTTTTCAGGGCTTCGATATCGCATGTTAATGCATCGGGGGGGGGGGGGTTTAAAAAAAAGTTGCATCCCTTTGAGATAAATGGTAGCTACGCCAGCTCAGCTTGCCCCGGCTGCGCCTGAACCGTTCACCCTCAAGTGCGGCTGCCTCCGCTCAACATGCCCTGATTGATCTCTACTACAGACAGGCTCTGGGAGACTTAAACGTGCAGGGGAGGCACGACGGCCGTTTTATGATCATACATACCGTTCCGGCTTCACCCACAGCGAACCGATGACCGAGACATAGGAGCGCAATTGATCGAGACCCGAAGGATTCACGGTCCCGGGCTTGTGGGACAAGATTCTGAACGATTCGGCTTCAGATGTTCAAAAGAGCGTTACGATGGTCACCCCACGGTTTGTAGTTGTTTTGCGATGAAGGAATGAATTTCACGCAATTCTACGGCAGTAATAAGCAGTAGCAAGGTGCAGGAGCGTCACTCATTTATTATGTAAGGGTACTGTAAAAAAAAAGTTGATATAGTGCGAATGTGTGTCTGTGACGCTCGGGCCTAATTGCCTGAGCGACTTGAATGTTTCAGCTCGTTCCAAACACTCTCAACGTCATACCTAAGGCACTTGATTATTGCTTGTTTCATTAGACCGAACACATCTGATCAGAAATCAAGTGAGTCCTTCGAGGGAGAGGAGCGGAGTTATCGCGTCAAGCCGT
Organism: Auriculariales sp. MPI-PUGE-AT-0066; assembly: GCA_020744175.1. Lineage (NCBI taxonomy): Eukaryota > Fungi > Basidiomycota > Agaricomycetes > Auriculariales > Auriculariales sp. MPI-PUGE-AT-0066. The sequence goes on from JAGTJP010000073.1 coordinate 141,059, forward strand.
AATGCTATCGATTCGAGTACATCTGAACTTCTACCTAACCAGCATACAGTCAGTGCCAGTGTTAAATGCAATGAATTTTTTGCTTATTTTGTCCAGGAGGTGCGACCTCGAACGAAGAGCAGCGGGTCCTCTGAGTGACACGGTTCTAGTGAAAAGACTACCTACGGCCGGTGTTCCTCTAGATCCAGGTTCCCTTTACAACGACGTGCTGGTTGATCGCGACCATTCGGAGCGCACATTTCCAACTCTTACTTCCTCATTGGAGGAGTTCGTGATGGCTCCACCCACTGGTGCTGCTGTTGTGGTGGCGACGAGTGGCAAACCCACGTTGTGTGCGCGCGCGCGCCCATTCGTCTTTCAGGTGGTTCTTGGACTCTTGAGAATGAATCTCGTTGTTGAACGGCAGGGTCGGCACTGCCGAAGCGAGATTTTACCGGCGGTCTCTGCTCAGCTGCGCAGCCATCTCCCGATCAGGGGGGCGTCTGCTCTCAGAGCCGCACAAAAGCAGGCACGCACACACCCGACGTCCACAGCCTCCCCGGGACATGAAAGCATCCAGCGAGCGGCGAACGTTATACATTCCTAGCGCAAAATAATAAATAAAACGATTTCGCAGAATCGAAAATTTTTGGTGTGGGTGACTGTGACTGTGACGTTGTGTTGTTGTTGTTGTAGCTCGTGGCGGCGTGGGGATTCGCGAAGGGGCGGGGGCGGAAGCAGCACCGCCCCGGTTTGAGCAACCGATTCCGAATCTCTGTCTCTTCCGGTGTCGGTGGGTAGACGAGACGAGATGAGCTACCAGCACCAAAACCAGCAGGAGCACGATCCGGCGTCGGGTCGAGGGACTTACTTCCCGCATCAGCCGAGTCCTAGTAATATCAACAATTCAGGGATTGGTGCCCAGCCGCCGCCAGCTGTGAATAACGATCGCTCGCATGGCCGCTCACGCTCGCTGCTGTCGGGTTTGCGTCGCGACTCGGCGCCGCAGTCTCCCCAGCAGCAGCAACATCAACAGCAACAGCAGCAATACCAGCGCGCAGCGAATACGTTCAGCGGGCGGCCGTCGTCGAGCCATCTCGGCGCAGTGCCCGAGGACGGAATCATGCGACAGCAGCAGCCTCCGCCGCCACCGTCGACACAACAACAACAACAACAACAACAACACGGACAGTTACAGCGGCAGACGTCTTTACGGCAACCCGAAGCGCAGCCGGCTGGACAACTGCACCCTGAGATCCGGAGCGTCGTCGCATTGGTCAACGCTCACGCCCACAAGGTCTACTTTTCTGGCCCCTTGATCGAGCGCAAAGAGCGTCTGGCGGACGGCCAGCGTAACTTCAAGGACGAGTCGTGGAATGACGTTTGGGCGCAGTTGGGTGGTACCACGCTCTCGATCTGGGACATGCGCGCGATCGAGGCTGCCTCCAAAGAGGGTCGCGAGGTGCCTCCAACCTACATCAACATCCAGGACGCTTTTGTTCAAGTCATTGGCTCGGTTACTGTCCCCGCTCAAGGAGACGCTCCCCCGAAACGTTATACAGACGTCCTCACTCTCACCACTGCCGGCTCGAACTTGTTTCTATTCTCGTGTCCGGACCCGCAGTCGCTCGTCTCGTGGGCGTCGGCTTTGCGACTAGCAGCATGGGAAAAGTCTCGTCTCGAGGAGATCTACACCGCCCATCTATTACGCATGAGTCTATCCGAGAACGGCCAATGTAAGTTCTTAGCCGCTCTCTTCCCGAACGTGTCCAAACTAAACCGTCCATTGATTGCAGGGAAAGACCCCAAGCCGACGCTCGTCAAGGGCCGCCTCGAAGGCTGGGCCAAAGTGCGTGTGGCCGGTCAAACCGACTGGCGACGCCTCTGGATGGTCGTCACAGCCGGCTACACGGCCGACCGTCCCTCCTCTCCACTCGCGCCGCCCAAGAAGAACCGCATGTCGGCGCTCTTTGCCCGCTCGTCGTCGCCGCCACCACCGGATGCCGAGCACCTGCGGCCCACCATCGTCTTCTTCGCGGGCAACAAGGGCCGCGAGCGCAAGCAGCAGATACTGAGCATGACATCCGTCTCGCAGGTCTTTGCCGTATACCCCGAACGACCCGAGATGATCCCGCTCAGCACGCTCATGAAGCTCGAGGGCATCCTCGGCAGCGAGGACCACGCCATGGGTATGAAAGGCCGCGAAGCCTGGCTCCTCATCATGCCCGAGTCCCCCGACTCTGCGTCGACATCCTCGGTGTCGGCGCTCGAGATGCTCAAATGGATCGTGGCGGCCCACGACGTGTTTGGGTTGTACGGCCGTCCCACGGGCTATACGTGGGACCCGCGCGAACCGCACTCGCTCATGTTCGCATACCCCGTCGGTCCGCTGCGCGATCATCTCTTCCTCGACCGCGAGCTTGCCGAAGGCCTCGATCCGCGCGACGACCGTACCAGTTTCATTAGAAGCCAGTTGCTCGGCGTGCAGGTGCGCAGGATGCGTGGGTTGCCTGTCCAGATTGGTCAGAATCCGGAACAACTGTTGCCGAGTCCTGGCACGTCCGTCATCCAGCCTCAACCGCAGCAGCAGCAGCAGCAGCAGCAAAATGGAGGCGCACCAATGCTACCCCCGCTCTCGGGCATCTCGTCCGAGCAGCCACAACCGCCGTCGTCAACATCGTTGTCGTCGTCGCAGAACCCGACACCCAGCCGCGGTAGCCCACAACTCCCACCGCTGGGCTTCATCACCGAGCCTACACCCTCACCTCAAGCCCCACCTCAAACGCACACTCAAAACCAAAACCAAACCAAAACGGACTCGCACCACCCCCAGGCGGCCCACCACCGCCGCGGCACAATAGTATCAGCAGTCTACCGTACGACCAATCGACGCGCGCGACCCATTCGCCTGCGAATTCACAGAGTTCGTTGCTCCCGCCGCCTTTGTCTTCGCCCATCGCCGCCGGTGCTGGTGCTATTGGTAATGGCGGGCTACCGGCACGACCTGTTTCGCCGGGCGGCACGACGAATGCGCGTGCGTTCCAGAGTGTGCCGCGTGCGCCTACGCCTACGGGTGTGCGCCCCGGTGCGTTGACGGTGCAGCAGCAGAGTTTTACGGGTGGACAGATGGTGTCGAGTCCGACCGAGACCGAGTCTGTGGGCGGGCATTCGTTCCGTTCGTTCGGTGGCCGGCCGAGTATCGATGGGCTGCCGCCCGTGCATGGGGCCAGTGCGATCGTGGCGAGTGCGGGGGCGAGTGTGAGGGATGGCGCGATGCCCGCGACGCCTGTGACGCCGGGCTCGCAGTATAGTAGCGGCACGGGAACGGGGACGAGTCAGGCGCATACGCACACGCCGCAGCCGAGTTCGATGACGAGCGTTAGCCAGGGTCAGCACGGGAATAGTTTCGTGGAGGAGGCGAACGCGGCGAGGATGTATATGAAGTCGCCGCCTAAGCAACCGCAGTTGCAACTACATTCGCCGCCGCCGCCGCTGCAGCTGCATTCGCCGTCTCAGTCTCTGCAGCTACATTCGCCGCCTCCTTCGGTCGCGGCACATGTTGCGGCACATATCGCACAGGACACGGAACCGGAGCTTGATTCCGTTTATGAGCGGTCGGATACGATGCTGACGACGGGTTCGCGGTACTCGACATTCGATTCAGTCGCCGCAGCCTCGACCTCAGCCTCAGCTTCACAATCACAGGCGGCACAGGCGGCACAGAAGAGGACGAGTTTGGCGCGCAAGCCGACAGGTCCGCGGTCCGCACAGACGCCGTTGGCGAAACGGCTCGCGGCAGCCGCGTCGGGCGCTTCGCTGAGCTCGAGCTCGGTTGGTTCCGAGCAGCCGTTGGCCCCCGTACAGGATTTCGATTCGCCATTTCACGAGAGCGAGGACGAACACGCGCAACAACAGCAGCAGCAGCAACAACATTTGTTTTATACACCGCAGCAGCAGCAGCAGCAGCAGCAACAACAGCAGCAGGAGCACAAGATGCCGGGCCAAGGAACGATAAACGACGACGCGGCGGACGCGTTGGCCGCGCTGAGTTTTTTGGAACGCGA